>LBNU01034730.1:180920-201268 GCA_014162995.1 Artemisia annua
TCATGACTCGTTTTTCCAAGACATCAGAATTTACATAATTTTATATCTTTATTACATGTCTTAAATTTTGCAGAACCATGTTTTAAATTTTAGAGAGTCATTCAGTATTCAATGTAAAACATACAGATTTCATAAAAATGTAATGTGTTATCTCTTTTACACATCCTCCCTATAATGAATATTCACTATTTTTTATGCATTGAATATTTCTTTACTGGCAAATTTAAGACACTCGACATGTCCACTTCAGCTTCAAAATTAAGACATTATTCAAATTATTTAAGACGCTAGACATGTCCACAAAGTTAACATCATTCACATCTTTACACATTTTCCATATTATTCACAAAATGGATACGAGTTTAACAAAAGGAAAATTTAGATTGTGCATTGTTAATGGTGATCGTTACTCTAACGTTCTTTTATCAAAAAAAATCAATTATAGTAGTTTTAGGCAATACGTCATTAATAAATTTGGTCTAGATACTAGCGGGGTTATACGTTTATCATACCGTCTTCCTTCTGGTGACCAAGTTTACGATATCAACGATGATGAAGAGTTGAGGTATTTCATAAATTTTATTTTAACTACAAATAAAGATCAAATGATATTGAATGTTAATCAGTTTTTCCAAACACCATATTTTGATCCTTATCATAGTCATAGTCAAACTGGTCAATCTTCCCAAACATTTCAATCTCAAACCTATAATCAACCTTGTAATGATTTTTCATCTTCTCAAAACATTCAACCTTCTCAAGATTTTCACTTTTCACAAAATCTTCATCAACATTCAAATTTTCAAAATTTTCATAATATACAATATATTCAAAATATTCAATATTCTCAGAATATTAAATATAATGAATATATCCCATATTCTGAAAATCAACATCATGAGCCTCAATACCAAAATTACAACCCCCAACAGTATGACACTCAACAGTGTGACACTCAATACCAAAATTACAACCCCCAACAGTATGACACTCAACAGTGTGACACTCAATACCAAAATTACAACCCCCAAAATCAACGATATGACACTCCACACCATGAAAGCCATTTTAGATATGAAGGTGATACGGTTGTAGAAGACGACAACGAAGATGATGAAGACCATGGAGCTGAAATTGGATACAATCCAGACATTGATATTGATGATGATGAGGAGGAAGAGGATGTTGGTGAAGTTCAATGTGAGAAGAAACACAAATGTTTTAGTGAGTGGCAAAAAGGTACTTTTAAGCACATGCCAGGAGATTTTTTAGCAACGCCAAATTTTGAATCCAAACCAAGAGACCCAAAAAATAACGATTCTTCAAAACTTGTTTTTTTAGGGTGTTGGTTTAAATCAAAAGACGAATGTGTATTGAAAATCAGTGAAAAATGTTTTTTGGATGGTTATGAATACAAAGTTAAAAGAACAAATCCTAAAACATTTAATGTCTGTTGTGTAGTGGAAAAATGTTTATGGAAAATACATTGTGGAACTTATAAGGGTAGTACAATGTTTGTTACCAAAAAATTTGATGACAACCACACTTGTCCAAAAACCATAACCCGTAAGCATCACAGAAATGCTAACAAATCATTGATAGGTTACCTTGTTAAAGAGCAATTAGAGGATCCCAATCGGGAATATAAACCCAAAGATATAATAAAGGATATGGCTGTACGTTTTGGAGTCAATATTTCCTATCAACAAGCATATAGGGGTTTGCATAAGGGTTTAGAGATGCTTAGGGGTAGCCCATTTGAATCTTTTGAGAAATTGCCTTATTACTGTCACAATTTGAAGAAGAAAAACCCTGGCACTGTGACAAATATAAAAGTTGACAAAGAAGGAAGATTTGAAATGCTGTTTATTTCCATCGGTGTTGTGGTAAGTTATTAGTTCATGTTGTCACGTACTTTTATGAATCATTTAATTCTTATCTTGTTTTAGCTTATTAAAGTCATATTTTTTTTTGTTGTCATAGATACGTACTTTTAGGAATCATTTAAGACCGATGATCATAATTGACGGTGCTCACTTAAAAAGTGACTTCTACAACGGAGTCAATCTTCTAGCTGTAGGTATGGATGGTAACAACCAGACATTACCTATCGCTTATGGTATTTGCCAAGGTGAGGACGGCCCCGGGTGGACATGGTTCCTTGAACAATTGAAGGTTTGCATCGGTGAAGAACCAAACTTGACGATCATATCCGATCGACACCCAGGGATCATTCATGCTGTTAAAAAGGTTTACCCAAAAGCTTTTCATGGTTATTGTTGTCGTCATTTAATGATGAACGCTGGCATAAAAGTTGAAAGATTCAAAACTATATTTTGGAAGATGTGCAAGGCTTACACGATCCCTGAGTTCGACAGTTATTTGGCCATGATACAAGTTGCTAAACCTAGGGCATATAAGAAACTTAAAGATGCACAATATTCAAAATGGTCTCGGGCTCATTGTGTTGCAAATCGTTATAATTACCTGACATCTAATAGTGTAGAGTCTGTTAATTCATTAACTCGAAAAGCTCGTAAACTTCCAGTAACAATGCTCATGGAATTCTTTAGAGATCTTCTTCAAAGGTGGTATTACGAAAGAAGGGATGCAGGAGGTATATTTTTTTACTATCATTTCAAAAAGTGGTATTATCAATATGTTTTTATATAAAACACTTAACTGAATAGTATTTATTTTTAAATATGTAGATGCTTATGTAGATGCTGGTGAAAATGACCTTACACCTTGGGCGGAAGCTAAAGTGGCATTTAGGATAAAAAAAAAGTTATTCTTTAAATGTCTTCGGTATCAATGCTCACAGATATCAAGTGGATGATAAATTTGCAAGCCATGTTGTTGATCTAAATAACCGGATTTGCAGTTGCAGAAAATGGCAACTTTCAGGACTGCCTTGCAATCACGTAATAGCTGTTTCAAGATTCATCAATAAAACTGATTTGGGTATTTTTGTAGAAAAATGGTTCAAGAAATCTACATATAGAGCAACATATGAAGAATCAATTAATCCAGTCGGTGATATTGAAGCATGGGAGACTCCAGCTTATGTCGCACCTGTTTTACCTCCTGTCCTAGGTAAACGGTCAGCAGGGAGACCTAAAAATAAAGACCGTATCCCATCTAAAGGAGAGATTCGAAGAGAACCATATTGTACTCGATGCACAAAAATTGGACATTCGAAAGATAGATGTANCAACCCCGTCTCCACTCACTCTGGCAGCCCAAGACCTACCCCCACACTTCGTCTGCACCTATGTCTACCTTGATCCACCCATTCCCCGTCTCCCGACGCTCGCTCCGCTACAGCTCCTCTCTCACACACCCGCCTGAGATAGCACGCCCACCTCCCTCATTATCCTGCCGAGCGATTCCAACATACCTTCTCGCTTCAGCTTCTCACACGCTCTCTTGCCCTCTCTTCCTAGTCATCTCGCTTTTAGGCACTGCAACCGGTCCTCTACCGTTCCTCGTGACGTCTATCGATATAACACTCGCTTCTGCTGCTCTACACCGGCTACACACTATCCTAGTGCTAACCGTCCCACTGGCTGAACCGTAATAAAAACGGTAAACAATCGTATGTAGAACGGATAAAGATACCTGAGATTCAAACCCTATAGATCAGTCAGATCCAAAGATTAAACAAGTCAGAGTCACGACCAAAACGACTGTACAAAGCTTATATAATACAAATCCGGTGGGATGATATGAAATTCAACAGCTTAAATACAATTAGAATCACTAATAAATATGGTAAATAACCACGTAGAATAAAAACAGATATTACCATAATACAAAGAAATATACGACACACAATTATTAAAAAGCAACGCTGCGAACAGATAATTGTTAAATACCCATTAATAAACATAAGTGACCATAAAATCGTAATCAGAATTAGTATGCTTGAACACGACGACCATAACTAGTATCAACCTATTCGCAATAATTTTCAGTTGGAAGCGAAAGAGTACAATATAAGAATAAACAGACGACACTCGTCATTATCATAGACCTCGCCAAACACACACTATACATACAGACCTTAACTCTCTCACATCTCTTATTCTAAGTCTCGCCATAGAACCTCTCGCCCCAGAGTTAAACCGATCGCCACATAGACCCTACAAAAATTGACCCAGAGGACTACATACATTCGTGCTCACTCCTCACAACCAATCACGCGGCGCTTATTAACATATTATAACATCTCCTACTCTTTGGCATGTTAGCTCGCCCTGACTCTTTGCCTCAAGATCATTCGAATAAACACACTCAACACTCTCTTTTTAAGTCGCCTGGAACCTCGCCAGACTCGCCCAGAACCTCGCCCAGCTCGCCCAGACTCTGCCCAGACCTCGCGCACTTAGAACCCTCGCCCAGATCTCGCCCAGATCTCGCCCGCCTCGCCCAGACTCGCCAAGCTCGCCAGTACCTCGCGCACTTAGAACCTCGACCAGATCTCGCCAGACCTCGCCCAAGACCTGCCCAGACCTCGCCCTAGTGACTTTACCTCGCTTGATTTGGACAGCATCGCGTTTAAACCTCGCCTACAGATCGCTTAAACCCTCACCTCGCCTAAACATCGCCTAGACCTCGCCCAGGTTCTAAATGTAAGGTATACCTCGCCTATACCTCGCGCTATTACATCTCTAGTAGATCTAACGGTTACAAAGTTATTTACTAGTAGATCTAACGGTTAATATAAAAAAGTTCATTCTGGATAATTTTGTGAGCGAGGTTTATTCTCGATAACTAGTAACAGAAAAAGTTCATTTAAGTAATTTACTCTTAACATATACTCACTGAGTCTCAAAATTGTACTCTATCCGGATGCTTGTCGACTTTGATATTTTAGTCAATAGAAAAAATTTAGTAGGTGAAAATATAAGTGAAAATGATATTTGATCGATAAAAAGTATAATTAGTGAAACTTTCTTAAATTTTGTACAATATAAAAGTGAACTAATAAATAATTACCAAAAGAATGCTCCATATTTCCTTTTTTAGTTTTCTAAGGGTACGTTTGGTATGTTGTCATTAATCACAATTGGTATGAGCTTGATAATAGTGGTGGCCCCTCATCTATGATAGATCAATTTCTTACTCTTTTATTGTATATGAAGTATAGAATAAATCTATCATTCATTCTCATAATAGTGGACCCATCATCTTAAACAAACATCATGTATCACTTTTATAGTAATAGTTTCATTCTCATAGTAGTATACCAAAAGCACTCTAAATTAATTGTCTAGTATTAAATGAGAAGTGATATTTAAACATAATTAAATAGACCTAAATAATATGGGGTGTTTCTTTTTTACTTTGTCAGAAGAGATAGTGGGACCTATCAATTTAATAGTTTCAATTTTTTAAATGAGACTCATAATTTTTGTAGTTGGTATGGATTCACAAGCCAAAATTTATAAGGTTTTCCCCATTAAATGGCTTAAGGGTCCGTTTGGTTTATAGATGGGTTTAAGATTTGGATTTGGATTTGAATTTTAAATTTGGATAGGATTTGGATTTGAATTTTGTTGGGTCAATATTTTACCCAAATATTCCCCACAAGTATTTGAACATAAAATAGCCAAATCACTCACTGAATAAAATAGTAAATTGCTATTTCAGTGAGTGACATTTAACCTTTAACATAAACAAGTCACTGAGTGAACAGTCACTCAGTGAGTTACCTTCAAGATGTTCGGACCAAGTCTTAAGAAAAGACTTTCCATTTAGTGAGACGGTACTCAGTGAATGGCACCTGAACCAAAGAAGAAGGTAATGGAGTTAGTGAGTGATGACAATAACTCACTAACTCCCTCAAGCTATCTCTGAACAAACATGCTCCCTGAGGATGCCTCATGCTTCCTGAGGAAGCCTCATGCTCCCTGAGGATGCATCATGCTTCCTGAGGGTGTCTCATGGTCCTTGAGGTATTATGACAACAAGTACAAAAAGGGAGTCAAAGCAAAGTACAAGAATTGCCATAGAAGGGGGAATCTAGTTATGACAATTTCTAAAGGATGGTTGGTGCTTTTCCAAAAGAGGAAGATGAATGAGGACCACTTATAGTGGATGACAACTCACACCTAACCCCACATACTTTGCTATATATATATATATATGTTTGTTGTAATAGAGATAGTTATCCATTCCTACAGAATATTAGTTGTTAGGAAGATCCTCTCATTGAATCTCAAGCTTAGCTTGGATCAATGAGAGTTTATTGTCATTCTAACGGGGATAATATACCGAAATTATCCCCGTAAAGAAGCTGAAGATGTTATCATGTAGTCATGTATATTTTTAGTAATCTTGTAACTATTTTCATTATTATTAATGAAGTACTAATTTATGTTTATCAAGATTTGCTCAATTTCATGGACCAACAAGTGGTAATCAGAGCCAATGGATTATTCTTATGATCCAGATCCATTCATAACTCGTGATAACATTCTTCAAAGTTAAAAGCAATAAATGTGATCTTAAAAAACTGCTACTGCTGTAGCAATTTTTGAGGGGGAGAGATACATTTATTTATGAGTGACAATACATACCTTTTACTAAAACCCCACAATAATATATTCACCACACAAATCTTATCCCTTTACACACAAAAATCCTACTCTTATCAAATCCTCATCCACACAGCACATAAAAATTTATACGATCATCAAAAAAAGGAGAAGAAAAAGATGATAACTCTTATCATCATCTTCAAGTGGTGATTCGGATCTCAAACTCACACTATCCACTCACACCACAAATGAAACCCAGATCTCTATCACAACTCCTAAAACTCACTCATCTCTCACGACATATAACAAATCAACAAAAACTCACCACTCAAACAACACACAAATTCGAACCGACACCAAAACCAAAAAAAAAAACAAAACATCACTCAAAAGATCAGAAGTGAGGTTGTTTCAGTTGCGAGCAGAGATGGAAGATGGTTTTTTGAATCGAGTGTGTGATTTATAGGTGTTAAAAGGAGTTTTTTGTTAGCTATAATGAGAAATTATAATGGGTTTGTGATTAGATGAAAGATAGTGGTTGATGATGGAAACTGGGTTTGAATCTGGATTTGTGTTTGGGATTTGTGTTGTTAATAATCAGTGTATGGGTAAGATAGGTTAATGATGTGGCTCATATGATGATATGACTCAGAAATTGGTCTCTGAATCAGTGATAAACGAAGTCATCAGTACGGACATGTTAAGTTATCAGTACGTATATTGATGAATCAAGGAGCTATAGAGATCAGTTTGTGGTGGTTATTAGGCTCAGCCAAATGAGTTTGTACCTGAAAAGCCAGGGTATGGTTGGGTTAAGATTGTGGATCAAGGACCTGAAATGTCAGGATCAGAATTTGATAAGAGTGTGACCAAAAAAAAAAAATTCAGAAGTTGGTGTTCTCATGCTTAGCGCCTTAGCCTGAATGGGTTGCAAAGTCTTATCATGATTATTGGGTCTGATAAAATGAGGTTGGTGTTCAAGTTGAAACTGTACATTTTCAGGGAATATGTTTCAGGCATAATGTGAGCATCAAGGAGTGTTTAGAGGCTGATGGGTATTTCACCAGGTGTCATAATGATCAGGGGATGTGGTTCTCAAGCTGAGCTTTACCAACTCAGGGAGTTTGCAACATCAGGGAGTCGTAGTGTCTGGTGGCACTCATGGTGACTGAAACCGAGTCACTAAAACCTGATAAATTAAGATCCTGAACCCAAGGGTCTATAACTTGAGACTCCCTGAAACACGACTCCCTGAACTTGAAGATCAGATGATGGTTAGAATCACGCGATAAGGGTAGAGAAAAAAAGATTCAGGCTAAGCATGATGGTGTCTATTCCAGGAGCGCAGCGGAAGCGCGGTGGGCCCATAATATGTCTTGGCATCAGGGGTTGATAAATGTTGAAACTCAAAATTGTATACTCATGTGATTAAAAATTTTGGTCACTGAATATGTTGTAACTTTGTAGAAATACAACTTTGTATACTGAGAAAATGAGAGGTCGCTGATGTATCAAAATTGAACCAGGACACTCTCAAACACATACATGGGACTGAACCGGGTAAAGTGAACCTCAGGGGACTGAACTAGTCAATTGAACCCCCTGAATCCCACTCACTGAACTTGGTCCCTGAACCCCCTAACCTGAACCCTCTCAGTGAATGAACAAGGTCACTGAACCCAGGTCACCGATGACCTCCAAACCATACAACCTGAACCTGGTCCCTGACCAATGAACCAGGTTACTGAACCCACTGAACCCCTGCCCACCGAACCTCTGTTACGAACCTTCCTTCCTTGAACCCTCCAACTGAACCCTCATTCCCTTTTTACTACCTAATCCACCCAGGCTATTTCTATGTTCAAATAGGGGGAGACTGTTGGGTCAATATTTTAGCCAAATATTCCCCACAAGTATTTGAACATAAAATAGCCAAGTCACTCACTGAATAAAATAGTAAATTGCTATTTCAGTGAGTGACATTTAACCTTTAACACAAACAAGTCACTGAGTGAACAGTCACTCAGTGAGTTACCTTCAGGATGTTTAGGACAAGTCTAAAGAAAAGACTTTCCATTCAGTGAGGCGGTACTCAGTGAATGGCACCTGAACCAAAGAAGAAGGTAATGGAGTCAGTGAGTGATGACAATAACTCACTGACTCCCTGAAGCTGTCTCTACAACATACTGATAAATATGGGCATGCACTTTCTTGGGAATACAAGCTACATGCATTGGGAAGACAAGCTACAAAGAAAGTGAAAGAAGACAAAAGTACAAAGTAAAGAGAATATGCTAAAGCATATTCCAAGTGGTGGATGACAACTCACCCACCCATCACATGTTTACTTTTACTTTTCCACCTATATATATGTTTTGTTGTAATAGAGATAGTTATCCATTCCTACAGAATATTAGTTGTTAGGAAGATCCTCTCATTGAATCTCAAGCTTAGCTTGGATCAATGAGAGTTTATTGTCATTCTAACGGGGATAATATACCGAAATTATCCCCGTAAAGAAGCTGAAGATGTTATCATGTAGTCATGTATATTTTTAGTAATCTTGTAACTATTTTCATTATTATTAATGAAGTACTAATTTATGTTTATCAAGATTTGCTCAATTTCATGGACCAACAAATTTGAGTAAGAGAGAGAAAATATATTATAAAATATATAAATTATTAATAGATAATAAAATATAATAAAATGGGCCATGCTTTTTCAAAGTACCCAATGAAAAGAATTAAAATATGGGAAACAAGAATAATAAAAGAAAAAAAAAAGATAGTGGGTGTCAGGCCAAAAGTAGGCACTTACGATTTGAGTATGCCTTAGTTTGTGGGGTTCAAGCCAAACCCTTGGGGCTCTTTTTATGTACCAAACCTCATACTAATGTCACATCAAATAGAAACCTAAGGAAAAGTAGGATACCAAACGCCTTGTAAATAGAGGTGGGTCCCACATTAGTCTCATACTTCTCTTAGCTAACAAAAAAAACAATCTCAAATATCTTATGAGAATTGATACTTACATCACATTTTTTGATGCATGCATCACAATTTGTATCGTACAATACTGCACAAATTATAATGAATGCATCAAAAAATGTGAGCATCACCCCGTAGGCCCGTATCTTATTGGCCCCGTTCCTTTATTACCAAGTCAAAATTAAGTAATTTTATTTTTTCTTTTCTTTGAATCCTTTGCATCTGGTCTCCATCATCGGTCCCTCGCCACCTAATATATTTTTGTACCGTAGTTTTATGCACTAGGAACGTGTTTATTATTTGAGATATAATATATTTGTTGACTTTTTTCTGTTAACGTAGGTAGAAGAAAGATACAAACAATATAAAATTATTTTAATTAATTAATATACCCTATGACATATAATTACTACTTGAAATTAAAAAAGGAGAGGTCATTTTAATGTTTAAGTTGCATACTTCAAGTATTTTATCAACTTGAAACATCAATGGTATGAATAGTTATTTGAAATATTATTACTAAATCATATCAATGCTATAACTATATCAGACGTCTATAATACTTTTCTCCATGATAAATAAATCAATGATAAGTACTTTTCCCAATGACATCAATGGTATGGATTGTTATTGCAGCAACAATAGATTTAAAAAGAAGAAAGATTTTAATACTTGAAACAAGGAAGATAGTTGGGATGGGCATATTTGGAATAATATAAAATGTTAACTTGGTATTTGAATAGATAAATAATGGATCAATAAAATCTTTAGACCTATATAATATTCATGTCTATTTTAGGCCTATTTATCATTTCTCATTAAAAATAGATGATTTTTAAGTTTAATCGGTTTGTTCCAGAAAATAAAAGTTTAATCGGGTTTACCATATTACCGCTTCTTGAAATTATTATTATAAAGTTTAAAAAAGAATTAATTAATTAGTTAAAGGTAAAACTATCATTGTCTAAAAGTAAACAAGAGTAAACAATAATTATTATACTTTTTTTAAAATGTGTGTTTTTATCGGGAAGACAATTATTTTGAAATGAAGGAAGTTTTTTTTTTTTTTTTTTTTTTGAACGGCAGAATGAATTAGAAAAATAAAAGGTGAAACTAGCAAGATACTAGACACGTAAAAGGTACAATTACAACAAAGTCTAGAAAGCTACAAATAATAAAACAAAACCTCTAGACTCATCTCGAGAACATTAACTGCGAGGATCACAAAAGGAATGAAAAAACTCGTGCCAATTACAGAGATCCGAGACACGAGAAAAACTCCCACACAACGAAGGCCGAGCCACCGGTTTTCACTTCGCGGTGTTTTTGATGTGATCCCAACCATGCCTCGAGGACACGAACCAGCCAACGAAAAGCAAGATACAAAAGAACATAAAGTCCTAACCAAAATAGATACACCGAAGCAACCAAAAACCATCTTCATGCAACCCAAAAACGAACCCCACAGAAAGATACCAAGACCAGACCATGCAAGATCAACCATCTTAACCATCTATCAAAGGACACACGATCCAATCGTTCCATGCGTAATGATGTTTCCTATCTCGGTTGGATATCCATAAGAAAGAGAGATACAATCGACTGAAAGGTGTTGGCGATACTAGCGTTTTCATTATTGTGAATCGAGTTGTTTCTATCCTTCCAAATATGCCACCACCACACGAACATAATAGCTTCGATAACTCTTATGTGTTGATTAGAATTAGGTAACTCTTATGTGTTGGCGATACTAGCGTTTTCATTATTGAAATGAAGGAAGTAATATAAAGTTGATAATGTAAATGAGTCAAAATACTATATCCTCTTAGGGGGTGGCAATGGCGAGGTCATGGAGGCTCGGTATGCCATGCCGATCGGCATCCTCCATAACCACTAGCCCGACATCAACGAAAAGGCAAGGTCCAAGGTCATGCCATGCCGATTCGGCATGGTCTTTGGCATTAAATTTTTGGAACGTTGGCATTAAATAAGTAGCCGTTTTGCTCATTTAAAAAAAAAATCCTTTTAAATATCACTAATTATTCACTAATCTCTTCACACATTCAATTAAAAATCCCTAACTATTCCACTAATCCTCTCTTCCAAATCTTTTTTTCATATAAAAAAAATGGATCCAAATCAATCAAAACGTGTTTCAAAATCATCCAAAGGTCGTGGACGGGGTTCGCGATCACAACCCGTTCAATCACAACCAACTCGTCCCTCATCTCAACCCTATTTTCCCCAACCTCCACCTCAACCCTTCTATCCCCCACCACATCCGGTGAATCCATCATCACAACAACGACAATATTTTCACCAACCTCCACCAATAAATCCAAACCTTTATAATATAGCAATGACTAGTGAATTTCACCCTTTCATCGACTATCGTGAAGGTCCATCAAGACGTGAAGCAAGTGTAGAACGTGAACTACCGCTTTACGATAACGATGATGACGACATTGATTTTGTTCCCGAAACTCAAATGCAATCGGTACAATTTTTTTTTATCGTTATAATATTTTTTTTAATCAGTAAATATTTTTTTTGTTACAATCTTTTTTATATATATATAATCGGTAAAATTTTTTTTGTTATAATCTATTTTTTTATAGATATAATCGGTTAAATGTTTTTTTTTATAATATTTTTTCTTTTTTTTATAATCGGTAAAATGTTTTTTTTGTTATAATCTATTTTTTTTTATAATCGGTAAGTTTTTTTTGGTTATAATCTAATTTTTTTTTAATCGGTAAAATGTTTTTTGGGTTATAATCTAATTTTTTTTTAATCATCGGTACTATTTTATTTTTGTTATAGTAGTTATATATTTTTTTTAATCATTAACTTCTTTTTTTTTATTAGGTGGTCAAGAAAATGATGATGTTGTTGAAGTAGTTGAAGAAATAACAAACCCGGTTAAACCAAAAAAAGAACTTTGGTCGACGGACGAAGAGGTCGCTTTGGCAAAAGCTTGGGTTCATATCTCGACATGACCAAAAGTCGGGAATGAACAAAAGAGTGTAAGCTTTTGGGGAAAAATTCTAGAGCATTTCACGAGTTTAATGGGAAGTACTAATCGAACACACCATAGCTTGAACACAAAGTGGAAACATATGAATGCCGAAGTGAATACTTTTAACGGTCTATGGATCCAATCGGTATGTTTTTTTCACCATTCACCATATGCTTTTTTATACTTTGTATTTGATATAGTTTTTGTAATTTATACTTAATACTTTTATATTTGTAGAACCGTGTTCGTGATAGTGGTTGTGACGATCTTGACGTGATGAAAAATGCCATGGCCGATTATAAAAGGAAATCAAAAGGCAAAACTTTTACTCATACGGAAGCATGGGAAATCCTAAAGAAAGCAAACAAATGGTTAAAACAACCATGTGTGGTACAAGCTTCTTCGTCTAATTCCGATAAACGGAGAAAGTCGTCGGAATCTAGCAATGAAAATGAAAATGTTGAGACTATTCTTCCGGATTTGAATGACGACACAACTCCTACAAAAAAAAAGGGCAAAAAGACCGTTAGCGAGTCATCGTCAATGAATAGTGTTGTTGCGACCTTAGAAAGTTATGCGGCAAAGAAATCACAAGCAATGGATGAGGCGGTGGAGAAAAAACGTGCAAAGGATGAGTTGGCCGAAAAGTTGATGACTACACAACTCGCTAATGCTGAAGAAAGGGCTATGATTCGGGCGTTGAGGTTCTATAACGACCCGCACGATCACATAACCAATCCGGTTATGCGAGAAATCACTCTTACCAAGAAACGTCAATATGCGGAGAAATATGGATGGCCTATCGATTTTTAGATTTAATTATGTATTTTTTTTTCAAGTGTTATGTAATTTCTTTGAATTATTAATAAAATTTAATGTTTTTGTTTAATTTGTTTAATATAATTAAGAATAAAATAAATAAAATAATATAATTTGATTTTTTTTGCATCACCATTGCCACTAAAAATTTAAGGAAAGTCATGGTGAATTATGAAATGTGTTGTTAGCATTTGATTGATTAAAAATGTGTTGGCCACTTTTTTTTGCATCACCATTGCCACCCCCTTAACGATCTTCCTACTTATCCTCCTACTGCTTACGTGTCAGTCATCTATCGGTAAGTGAGAAAGTGGACCACATTTCTACGTTTATAGATGATTGACAATTAAGTGGTAGGAAGATAAGTACGAGGATAAGTTGGAGGCTATAGCATTTTCATACGTTAAGATAACTTTTGGAACCTAGCCAGGGGATTGAAACACAAGACACGAATACAGACTTATCTTACGCGAGCTTCCATCTTCATGAATTCTTCATGGGCTAGAATGATGTACTTCTTGGGGGACATAGATACATTATTACATTTTACGATGGCCCGGACTGTTATACTTCTAAATTTGATACTGTACTATGGAAAAAATATGATTCACAGTAAGTTTTTTAATGGAAAAAGTTTCATGTAAGCAGACAAAAAATTAGCATGTGACGGATCTGCTAAGGACCTTAGGGGCACTTAGATGAAGGCTTTGGATTTGCACTTAGATGATGCCTTTGGATTTGTACTCACTGATGTAGGTTAATATCAAATTATTCCCTTTCGGTTAGATTTCCTGATAGTATGATTAAGCACTCTTGGAAGCAACGAAGCTAACGGCCAGCTCTACATGACAAAAGCATCAATTCTGCTCCTTTCGGTTCATATTTTAATATAACAAAATGTTAAATTCAAATATTATAGATGTGGAAATATATGTTTAAAGTTTAAACATTAAGGTGCCAAGTTTATAAATAGCATATGTGTGTATATCTCCATTTTATTTTTATCAGCCACAATGGCTTCCAATTCGGATCCGTACAAGNAAAAAAAAAAAAAAAAAAAAAAAAAAAAAAAAAAAAAAAAAAAAAAAAAAATCTTCCTACCAATAGGTTTCTTACGAGGATGCATGATAAATTGGTTGTGATAAGTTTCTTACTTGTCAATAGGAATTAAATAATTCAAATCGAACTTGTGTAAGAAATTTAGCTCATCAGCATTACAGATGACAATATAACTCTTGTTTTTCAATTTAGAGTCGAAAAATATAACCAAAAATTCTTGAATCTATTGACTTAAAAAGTAGAATTTCTTGCAAAAGGGGGAAAACAGGCATCAACAATAACGATATACAATGTATTAGGGGTGGCAATTTCTGACCCGACACGAAACCCGACCTGAAACCGACACGAAAATTAACAGGTTCGGGTTGAGTCTAAATAGATTCCGGGTCGGTTTTGGGTCGACCCATCTGACCCGTTTATTAAACAGGTCAGGTTCGGGTTGGGAATAAATTAAGTGGGTCGACCCGCCAACCCGTTTAAGATTTTTTTCTTAAATTAAAATTTATTTATATTTTATTAATTTGGTTAAATGCGTGAAACGGGTCGACCCACAAACCCGTTTAACCTATTTAACTCGTGTAATGTGCCACCTTTTGTATATAAAACGGGTTAGATGGGTCAACCCGAAACCCGTTTAACCTATTCAACCCATGTAACCTATTTAACCCGCCAACCAAGTATATATATGGGTTAAATGGGTCAGGTTCGGGTTATGTGTAAACAGGTTAGGGTTGACACAGCTGACCCGATAATTTAATTGGGTCAGGTTCGGGTTGAGGTTTTCTGACCCGCCAACCTGTCAACCCGAACCCGCCAACCCGAACCCGACCCGAATTGCCACCCCTACAATGTATCATGGATCTGAAATAATGTTTTAAATTCTTATTTTTATTTTTGAAGTTACTTTAAACCTAAAAACAATATTTGGAGGTACTAATCAAATTTCATACAGTTGCGTATTAAAGGAAACGAACACAGTAAAATCACTATAGTTTTGTCTTGTATATATGTATGGTTTTGAAATCAATGAACATGAACATATGTAATAAATTCGGAATGAGATAGGCCATTCCGACAAAACGTAAGGAAACAAAAAAAAAACATGTTTGTTAACCTGTTGTAGATAAAATTGGAATTTCATGAACTTCCATGGAAATGCATCGAGATTGAGAAGTATTGCAATTTGAGGTTTTTGCATCTCTCAAGATTATCAAGATTCACAAGGTTTTTTAAAAAGAGCGAATATGCAAAACATCAAAATCTCCAAATTTCATAAGCAACCATCATTAGAAATTTTAGAAAGAAGAAATTTTCCTTAACAACTTTGAAGTCTGAACATAAACAAATGTAATTGAAGACACGGTTACTGTAATTGTAGGACAATAGTTAGGTATTAATGTATTACTGTCACTTATTTTCCTCCTACCCTTCATCAAGTATTTTTTCCATGTGTTTTTCTTTCTTGTCTAGGCTGAATAAATGAGATTAGTCATTTTTTTCATTCTTGTCTATGTTCATATGTTGTATAAACAGAGATTAGTCATCTGTCTCATTCAGAAGAATACTACTTCGTTTTTTTAAAGATCCTGGAATTTCACACCAAACAATCACTTATTTCCTTTTTATTTGGAAAATTCAAGAAGACAGAGAAGTTGAATATTCATTTTCGAGAAGACAGAGAAGATCCCGGAGTTTCAAACCAAAAAATCCTTTGACCACGCGTGAACCTTGGATGGTGTAACAAGACATGACGCGTGGAATTTGGCTAACAACTCGTGGTCATGACCTTATTACGCCCATTGGCTACCCAACCGAATTTTCAATTTGGTTGTGTGTGTGTGTGTGTGTGTTATTTGTTTTTGTAGGGTAAGTTTTTTGTTGTGGTTGCGGTCGTCTTACTACTTGTTTATGGTCGATGTGTAGTCTTCGAGAGAAAAAACTGAGTTGGTGCTGATGTGGCCGGAGTGGCCACAACATTAGCATTAGTCTTGACTCTTAATTAATAAGTTGGTACAAGTTTCTGCTTTTTTACTTTGTAACAGAATTCAGTATGTTGTCACTGTAAAGTAAGGAAGTAAACTATAAAAAGGCAAATGTGACATTACGGGTCCCTAAAAATTCCCAATGCATAAAAAGCTAAACGTAATCAGTTGAAAGAGAATATCTAATAGAAAAGTGAAAAGGGTCACTCATGTTATTCATGGAGACTAAACTAACCACAGGGAAAAAGAAAGTCATAGACAAGTTTATTGGACATCTATCAGTACTTAAACTTTATGCCTGGGATTCCCTCAAATTCAACAACTTGTGGGGGCATACACTTAAGGAAGAAAGTTTGGGTCATAATCATAACTCTTTCCTAAAAGTTCAATTGCAATTAAGTTGTAGGGCACACCAATTCTGCTAAAGTAGACTAGTATTGTAGTCATTGGATTTTTCTTATTAAATAACCTTTCTAGTTTATTTACGCGAAATTAATGAAAGGATAGACAGGCATTGACATCGCGCTGAAATGGTGTTTTCAGTGTGATTCTAGAGAGTCGTTTGCTTGTTGAAAACACAAGGAACTACAAGAGCCATACACGAAAACGATGTACTATAAATGAAATATCATTTTCATGAAATATGAGTTGTGCAAATGAAGCAACCTATATACTTTGTTTCTTTTTCTTTCTTTTTTTTCTTTTTTTTTTTTTTTAACTTTCTGGTAAATGTTAACAAAGAAGAAACATGCTTTACCATTAATGCTAGTGGAATATAACTTTCTGATGAACTCACCGAGGTTTTCTCCGGGACTTGAAGGGAATATTTGTTGGCGGTGATGGAGAAAACTCGAATGGCAAGTGAGGTGGCTCAGACTCGCCGGACAACATACCAACAATCTCTGTCATTGTAGGACGTTTGGCAGGTGATCGCTGAAGACACAGAAGTGCAGTAGTGACACAAAGCAGTGCTTGCTCTTGATCTAGTGAATGAATACTAGGATCAACAAGATCTAAAAGCTTCCCATTGCGCGCAAGCTGCCTTGCCCACGAAATAAGATTAGCCCTTTCAAATTCTGACATAGGAGAGGCTGTTACTTGCAATGGCCTTCGCCCCGACACCAAAACTAATATTAAAACACCATAGCTATACACATCACTCTTCTCGGATAGAAGCCCACCATCACATTTCTCAGGGGCAATATAACAAACAGTTCCTCTCATACTCGGAGTACTACTAATACCACCACTTTTCGGGATTTCACCACTAGGACATTCTTGACTATTTCTTCTACGGTGTCTAAACTCGCCACTCAAACCATCTAACCACCAATCGATACTTCCTTTACTACTACTCTTACTCTTTTTCTTCTGTGGCACAAACTCTTCATCTCGTTGCCACCACATCTCGCCAGTATTACTTCCCCTTCTTTTCTTCTTCTTCTTCTTAGACAATTCATCACAAAATTCCTCTTTCCACCATTCTCTCGGCTTCCGATTCTTCTTATCTGATTCCGATTTCTTCTTCTGCTTTTTCTGCTGTGTAGTCACACTACTATCATCTAGCTCGGACGAAACCGGATCATTACTAGTCAACCAATCTTTCTTAGGCCTCTCTTTCTTTATCTCACTTCCAATCCACTCCATAACATAATCTTTCACTCTCCCCGAATCGCCACCACAACTATTATCCTGTTTCCACCACCAATCCCTACCCGAACCACCAACAACACCCCCACCGCCACTTTTCTTCCTCCCCAAAAACCTCCTATTACTACTATCAACACTAATCTGATCCGAAACACTCGCCCGTTCCAAATACTCAGACGGAGACGCATCAGCATCCACAACAGTAACACAGCAACTCTCGGGCGATACAGGGTCCACATTCACTACAACCTCACCTGTTGTTACCACACTCTCACTCTCCTCTATAACCAACTTATTACTATTATCACCATCTACAGTATCTGTTTCTAGATCACCTTCCTCTTCACCACACTCAATAAAACTCTCAACAACTTCACTCTCATCCATCCCCAACACTTTAGCCAAACCGAAATCCGCTATTTTCGCGTTAAAATTACGATCTAATAAAACATTAGAAGGCTTAATATCACAATGCACAATAGGCGGATCACACGAACAATGAAGGAAATCAATCCCTTTCGCCACATCCAACAATATCCTAAACCTAATTTTCCAATCCATAAGCTCAGCACATTTTCGATACAACAACGCGTCTTGTAAGCTACCGTTCTGCATAAACTCATACACAATCATCATCTTCTTCTTCCTCCTACACCTCACATCACAGCAGTAACCTAACACAGATATCACATTTCCGGCGCGTGCACCACACGCGCCAGCCACGCGCGTGGACAGCGACAGCTCGTTATGAAACTCGCGCTCGCCTTGTAACGATCCGCAACCGTTCATCAGCTTCACAGCGATCTCTTTACCTGACGGCAGTACGCCTTTGTACACCGAACCAAATCCTCCTTGACCTAACCTGTTACGCACAGCGAATGCTGACGTGGCACGCCGGAGAACGTTATACGAAAACTGCTGTAATTGCGCCTCCTTCACCGCTTGCGGCGGAGGCGACTTCAGATCCGCCGGAACCGTTCGTTTTCGCGACATTTTTCTATACACAATAGCGAAAACTATAAACATTACGAAAACTGATACTCCGGCGAGAACGGAGTGAATCACCACTGATCCGTGGTGGTGATGACGGTGGCTAGCCGCCGCCTCCGGCGGTGGTGGTGGTAACGTTGTCGGAAAATCAGGTAACGGTGATGATAGTGTAGACATTTTTTTATATTTTAATTTTTTTATAAACTGTGACTAGTGTAATAAGTTAGTTATAAACTTATAACAAACTTTCTCTCTCTAGAAAAGTGGTTTTGTCTGTTATGTTTTGTTTTGTTTTGTTTCTCTCTCTAGAATTTGAGGGGGAGCTTATCCGGTATATCGGATTTTGTTGTAAAGAGGTGAAGGTGAGCTGAACTATAGTGTGAGTTTTTAGTGAGTGAGTGAGGGGTAAGGTTAAGGTGACTGACGGTGAGTGTGATAGGTGAAGGGCGAGTTAGGTTAATGGGAATAGTACACGTAGGTATGTTGTTGGTTGACTAATTCGGTCGTAGAGTGCATGTTTCTAGCCGTTTTATTTCTACTCCTTAATATTTAATATTTAAAGATCTAAAATAAAAATTTGTTAAACGTAAACATTTTTTTTTTTTTTTTTTTTTTTAAGGCTAAGAATAATATAAACAAGAACCCCAAGAAAGGGAACAATATACAAATGAGAGGAACCAAAGACAATAGCAAACCAAGAAAGAGGAAAAGACTAAACTAGCTAAAACTAGCAATCCAAAAGTTAAACCGGGTGGGAAGTCTATTTAAGAATGCCCTCCAGACACATATATTAACTTTACGGGGAACAAGAGGGTTCCAATGATGATGCTCGTCCATAATAAACTCAGTAAAGAGTAAATTCTGAATTCTCTTTGAGAGCTTGTTGACCTTAAACAAGCCCGATGCGTCCATGTTCCAATTCCATTTATCATCCCCATCCAATTTGAGATGAAAATTACCAATGCGCGAGATGAGGGAACCCAAGTCATCGAGAGCCTTGCCCCTAAGAGGGCGGCGCCACGACCAGATACCTTCCCACGAATGATCTACCAAATGCCAACGTTCACTGATACAACAATCCTTTGAAGTTTCAAGAGCAAATAATCTTGGATAAGTGTCTGCAAGTTTCGTCCTATCTCCGCACCATGAGTCCTTCCAAAAAGAGGTGTTCTTACCATTTGATATACTGCGCGTGAACGAACCATTACAACCATCATCAATACTATTAATGTTATTGACCACCTTAATGATATCAGTCCAAATACCGTTCGGTCCGAGACTCCTTGGGTCGGAG
>LBNU01034730.1:209881-240307 GCA_014162995.1 Artemisia annua
CACACAAGCAAAGGGATTTAGTATCATATTCACACTCATCATAACCAAAACTTACATATCTCATACATATTCATAGCACATAATACATATAATCACACCAAGCAAAACACACAACTAGAGACTACCAGTCAACCTGATCTGCTAAAATCGCGGTTGTCACACAATTTATCTCAATGTAACTTATCTTACAATTACTATAATCTCATTAATTAGCTTTACAACGCCTTTTACCCATTTTCTCTAAAGTAGAATTCATAAACCCTAATTTCTAAGTTTGTAAATTAACACTAATTGAGGTTACTTAACTGTAACAATTCATTGGTAAGGATCAATATATTGAATTGGAACCTTAATCCACCACCATAACACTTCAATCTCCATTTTCTTTCATCTCTCTCTCTTAGCTTGAACCCAGAGAGCACACACATATTCTTTGCACAAATTCACGTAAGGTGAGGAGGTCACATTTGGTGTTCTCTTTTGGTTCTCTTCACGCAACATCACAAACAACCAATATAGCAGTCATGCGTGACTACATGCAAAAAATGAGGCCTCATTCTCCCGCTGAGAGTAGCATAATTCTCAAATCATTATGAGAAGGAAAGTGAAAGAAGAGAAATGAAGAGAATAGAAAAGGAATGGAAATGAAAGAAAGATAATAATGTATTTTGTGTTTTTGAGTTTGAAATTAATAAAAGAAAGGGGAAAAAATGAAATATAAAGTGTTTACGATAATGCCCTTCAAACAAAGCATCAACAACTAATCTGTATCAAAATTCACTTGTGGACCAGATATTCTATCTTCAAAATATTTTTAACAAAAGTTGTTTATGATTATTGGGAAAAACCTCAATTAATCACTAATGGCCCACAACATTGGAGGACTGTCTTCTTCTTCCACATCACTCAACAAAGCGTCATTATCATCTCCATCCGCATTTATAATAAAGTATACCAATTTAAAATTCAACAAAGCCCAAGGAATATGAAGTTGTTTATAATTATTGGAAAAGAAAAAAGAACAGTACATACGGTTACTTAAAATTGCAGCACACCAAGATCTGTTTGTTTAGTGGCAATCAAATGTCAATCTCAAGAACAAATCGGCTTCTTCAGAAGAAAAAATGATTAATCCAACTGAGGTTTCCAAGTCCCAACCATATCATAATTGATTTCGATTTTGAAAAAAAAAATGTCAAAAGATTGAAGACAATCTACAGTTTAGAAAATGACGGTAATTTGGTCAATAGAGGCACTTTCCTTCACAATCCGCCCATATTTGGGAGGAAAGATTTGGACAAAAAAACACTCGAATTTCCCTTCCTTTTCTTTATATTTCGTTTCCTTTCTCTTCATAAAAAATCTCAAGAACACAAACATTTTTTCCCTTTCTCTCCGAATTTAATCTTGAAAACACAGTGTAAGGAAATTCTTGTGGCACTTTGGACATGTGACACATTTGGTCCCCCTTGTTCTGTGTCTCTTCTAATTGCCACATGAACTTCCTTATACTTATACACATCTAACTTAACTTATACTGGTGCCTAAAAACTTATTTCCATGACTAACCTAAACACATAAAAGCTAATAATATATTTATCAAAATCAAGTATAAGAGCATGTTTGGTAGAGGGAAATTCAAAGAAATGAAATAAGTAAAAGAATTGAAATCCACATAATTGAAATGAGCAGAGAATTGAGATTAACTCCACTGTTTGGTAACAACATATATTTGAATTAAGAAATGAACAAAATTCATATATTATTATTATTATTATTATTATTATTATTATTATTATTATTATTATTATTATTATTATTATTATTATTATTATTATTATTTGTTATTATTATTATTGTTATGATTCATTATTTCTTATTATTATATTATTTTTCTTATTTTTATTTATTATTGTTTATTATTATTTATTTATTTATTTATTATTGTTAATTTATAATAATAATAATAATAATAATAATAATAATAATAATAATTGTTATTATTATTATTCTCATTTATTAAATATATCATTTATTATTATTATTATTATTCTTATATGTCATTATTATTCTTTATTTTTTATTATTATATTATTCTTATTATATTTATTTATTATTGTTTATTATCATTATTATTATTATTATTATTATTTATTTTTATTAGTTTAGTTTAGTATTATTAGTATTATTATTACTACTGTTTATTATTATTATTATTATTATTATTATTATTATTATTATTATTATTTAATATTATTATTAATTTATAAAATAATAATAATAATAATAATTTTTATTATTATTATTTGTTCTTATTATTATTTTTATTATTTATTATTTTTATTATTATTATTATATTATTATTATTATTTATTATTTATTATTACTATTATTATTATTATATCATTTATTATTATTAATTTATAATAATAATTATAATTGTGATTATTATTATTACTTATTATTATTATTATTATTATTATTTCTCACTCAAAACTTGTTTTCCAACGTAAAGAATTGGTTTCCACTCATAAACAAAGGAATTCAATTCCTTGAATTTGTACATAAGCTAAACGCCTTAAGAGTTGCAAATCTCCACTTTTTTTATTTCACTAGCTACCAAACAAAAGAAATGAGTTCATTTCCGTTTCTTTGAGATCATTTCCCCCAACCAAACATGCCCTAACTATATTAACAATATAATATAATATCAAAGTACATCATTTGGTTTCAAGGTGTAACAAATATAAGAGGTGTTTGGTGGGGGGTTAAGGGGGTGGGGAACGGGTAAGGTATTCAAAAGGGTCCTCCTCACTCATTATTTTGTGCTTGGTTAGTGAGTGCAAAGGGATTGATTACCCCGTAGTGGGTAATCAACCATAATAGAGTAAATTGAGGGGTAAGGGATTGATTACTCATCTCACTCATTCCTTTGCATTCCATTTCTCTTTCCCTTTCACCACTTTGAACCAAGCGGGCCCTAAGTTACTCTAAGTTTAATATATCATCTTCATTTTATATGTTTTTAATTGTTTAATGTCACGTTAATTACAATACAATATTGTTAGCTTTAAACAATAATGTGTTATAACACATTTTTACATATATTTACGTGTTAAGCAATCTAGAGTTATAATTTATTTATTTTGCGTTTGATGTTGACATAAAAAAATACGTGTCGTTTATTAAATAATCGTTTATATCATAATTTTTTTTTTTTTTTTTTTTTTGATTTTTTTTTTTTTTTTCATAAACAAATTCATGAAACTATTATGTTTGTAAGATGGGTCTGATAAGTATTTTATACGGTGCATATTTTAGTATCAAATTTTTTTTTTACCACATGCAGTCATATCTCTATCATGTTATTTATGTCAATGAGACAATGACAAAGATTTATAACTTGTCGTTGGTGCTATACTAAAAATAATAATAATAATAAATAAAATAAAAAAAATAACTTTGGATTCCATATGTATCTTGTTATATTTTATTTCTTTTTTCTTATTGTACGATTAAACATACATCTTTAGTCATAACTATATCTGATACAAACGAGCATATAGAAGAGTATTCAACATTGTAATTATCACGACTTAAAAGTTAAACTGAAGTAAAAATAAAAACAGTTAAGATATTATAAGTAAAAGACGCTACTGTACTTATAAAAATTGCATGGTTGAAAAGCAGAATATAGCAAGAATAAACCGAATAAAAACCATCCCGAATACCGAAAAAAACCAAAACCAAAAACCGACAAAACGAAAACCAAACCAAAAAAATCGATCGAAACTAAAAACCGGTAGTTCAGTTTTACTTCCTCAAAAACCAAAAATTTCGGTTCGATTTTTGTCCAAAAACCGAACCATAATAAGCAAACCGAACCTCTTTTGTTATACAATAATATACATATCTAATATAATAAAAATAAATAAATTGAATAAATTGAATTTACAAATTCATAATCGTTGTGCGGGAAGATTTAAAATATATTCGTCTTAACGTTTATTAGCGTGTTTGATGTGTGTGTGTTTACTTGACAATATATCAACATGTATTCAATAATGACCATACTATGTGTATATGTTTCATTTATGGTCCGGTTTTTGTTCCAATTTGGTACGTAACAATGACGTGTCATGAAACCTGAATGTCTGACATGAGGCACCATTTATAACGTGACACGTCAATATCACGTACAAAATTGGAACACTTATGAAAGTTTGTTACATTTCTGCAACTTTTTTAAAGTTCATGTACTAAATCGATACATTTTGAAAAGTACATTGCTATTCTACGAGCTAATCCCAAATTTAAACATAAAGGCTCCGTTATGTCCTTGGTAACCGTTGTCATGCCATATCTCCTCTCCATGGCGAGACCATCGCGGTGCATTATGCTTGCTCTTTAGCACCTTTATGTGGAAAAAGCCCGTATTCGGCACTGGACATGCGTCAGCCCCCATACATGATCTTTAATCGTGGGTGGTTTAATGCTATTGTGGAATCTGACTTACAAATGACTATCTCGTTATGATCTTCAAATCTCCTCAGTCATGGAATCTAGCTGCTCTAATGGATGACATTCGCTTATGGGCAAAAAATACGCAAATATCCTTTTTGTGGGTTAATCGAGAAAGAAATCAAGCAGCTCACTGGGTTGCCTATTATGCGTTTTTAAACACTTTACGGTTTAGTTGAGGTATCACTTTTCTTAAAGAACTTTTCTCGCTTTGGAGGAGTGATATGTATTTTAATGAATGTTTAAGTTAAAAAAAATTAACAAAACATATACTCCGTATGATAATTTGGGTATAGTTTTCAAACAGTTGTCAGTGTCACATATTATAATTTAGTTGTCAGTGTCACATATAAAGAATTTATAATTTAAAACTAAGATTATCGAAAGTCTTCAAAATGTATAAAAAAACATTAAATTTTTTGTAACCATTGAAACACATTGAATAATACAAATTTAATTTAATTAAAAACATAAAAAAATGTTAACCATCAGTTTACTTTGGCAGGTTTTAATTCATTTTTTAACCCCTTGGAACTCCTTTTCATACCCAGTCAATAAAATATAACATGCGAGTGTGAACCACGCACCTTCAAAGCGAATGAAAATAAAATAGAACACGCGCTGCTACGTGGGCTAATTTGCCTTGGTACCACAGCATGGTTATTATAAATTTTGGTCGTACAGATCTGACGTTATATGGGATACGCGTGACACCACGAACTAATCAGAATTGCAGTGTCGTACACGCGCTGTAAACTTTAGCTGACTCATAAGATTCATGTGGAAGGAACACGTGATGTTCATCGAGAAAATATCTGAGTCAACGTGCACTCGAGCTGTGTATTTTGTCAAATTTCATGAAGGTCAAATTCTTTTCGCAAATAAAGATGAAAAATACTTATATTTCTTTAGTACATAAAAGTGATAAGATTTGCTAAAGTTTTTGTGTTTGTTTTTTTGGTAATTATTGACTTAAAAAACTTTGTTCTCAACTTGAGTAAAAACAGTCTATTGTGTTTGTGTGCGTTATAGAACAGGTAAATATGTTATAGAACGAGTAAGGTTTTTTTGCCCTTATTTTGTAAAAACATCAAATAATTTACCACTATGTCACTTTGATGGTGATTTGTTTGTATTAAAAATTCACATATCTAATGTCTCACTATTGTTTTTGTTTTTTAGCTGGAATAATTTAGAGTTGGTTTAATCAAGTTCATGTTGTGTATGACTAAAAGTTGGAAATTGAATGTAGATATTTTTCTTAGGCTTCAATCACTCTCTGGAAGATGGATCGCTTGTTGTTATATCATAAAGAGTATCTAGGTGTCGAATCCTATGCGATTTTTTCTTTAGTTCTCGTCGTATTAGGGATTTGGTTGTACTTGTCGGGTGGTCTGTATTGCTTATGGTGTTCTTCTCTTCTATACTTTTTGGTATATGTCGATCTCCTTCTTCATATTTCTTGTATTTTGTTCCTTTAGAAAAAAGTTATTTTGTTCCCTTAGAAAAAAGGAGGTGATATGCACATTCAAATTTTTATTTGCACACATCAGTGTACATGCATGTAAAACACTTTATAAGTATGATACAACAGTCTAATGCATAAAATGGTGCGTGTCAATCAAAAATAAAAATGTGCAAATCAATTCACTTAGAAAAATGTTGAGAAAGTAGAAACATATACTCGTATCGATTTTCTAATTTAGTCCAAAACAAAACAAACTGAAGTCTAATCTTTATCTAAATAACTTATGTCCAAACACATACTAGTGATAAGTCTAATCATTTAGCCCGCATAATTGAGGCCCACGAATCTAAGTCCTTGAACCCATTATCCTAGTTCAAGTCATTAACTTTTGAGTTTGCGTGCGAGACTGAACGTTTCAATTTGTGTATTACGGTTTAATTTATGTACGAGTTAAAATTTTAGAATCGTAATTGTTTATCTCTTATACAATGTTCTAAAAGGCGTGAGGCGTGGCGTGGCGGCATAGCCACGCCTCAAGCCTTATGCGCCTTTGCGAATCCTTTGCGTTTCTTAAGGCGTGCTTAAGGCGGCAACAAAATATTTATAAATTTATGTATTTATAATTTTATATTATTTTATAAAAGCAATTTCAAATACTAAAGCCCAAATCCCAAATAGTCAGGCCCAAATACGAGGCCCAACTAGGAATTAAGTTTTGAAATTACGAGGCCCAAGAAAGAAATAACCCAAATACTTGAAATTCAAGCCCAAATCCATAAATCCCCTAAATGCTTCTAAAAATGGCGCCACGCCTTACCAAAAAGGCGCGCCTTTACACGCCTTTTCGCGCCTTATTCCACGCCTTTTCACACGACGCCTAGACCTCACGCCTTGGTCCATTTCGTGGCGCCGAGGCCACGCCTCGCGCCTTGGCGCGCCTTTTAGAACACTGCTTTTATATAATGAAAGAATTACATCATTTCGGAGTGATTTTGCAAAAACAATCTTAGTGGAAAAAAAATTGGACCAATAGGAAAGTTCGATTTTGACACATAGGCGAAATCGAGCATTATGATTGGCCAATAAAAAGCTAAAATTGAATTGATTTTGGTCAAAATTTAATAAATTTGGTGGAGAATTTGATTGAGGAAAAGAACACATAAAAATATAGGTGTCAAATTTATAAAAATAAAAACTTAAAAAACGAGGTAATTAATAAAACATTAGTGTTGGAATTTTAAATATATTATATGGAGTTAAGTGTCAAATTATAATTCTCCATTTTTTTGATAACTTTAGATAATAAACAAATAACCCCTTACACTTTATACCCCTATACTTTATAATATGAACTTTGTTTACAATTATATGAGTATTAGTATTGGTTTAAGACTTCCATCCATTAAACTTGTAAAATTTTATAAATGTACGAGTTAGTTTTGATATATGATAAATACTTTTAAAATAAATACTAATTTTAAACTTTCATCTATTAAAATATATTTTTATTATGTACGTTAAATATAAATAAGAACTCATGTTATCCTATTTAAAAGTTTAATCGATACGTACAAGGTCTTGAATATTGAATATAGTTAAATTATTATTAACGGTAATATAAATATCAAATGGTAAGTACGAGTTACTGTGATATGAAAATAAATATACGCGATTGTACTTATAACGACTCATGTAATTATTATTTAAAATTTATATAAGGATATCCGGAAAAACATTTTTAAAAAACTTTACGGAGTATATTTTAACTTCATCAACGCTCATTATGTGCTACTAAACTTGCACATTTTGTACAACATGATATCAATCAGGGACGGAGCCAGAAACAAATAAGATCGGGTGCACAATTTTTTTTGAACCGTAATATAGTAGAGTTAAAAAGTGGATTAAAACAACGATTTCTAATTTGTAAGTATACCAACTAAATAATACTAGAGACACCTTTTGATGCACCGGGTGCATTTAAGATACATTTAGGAAAATCGATGATTTTTTCAAAAGTTAACACTATATCAAAAAAATCAATAGGGTGCACGTGCACCCGCGGGCACCCCCTAGCTCCATCCCTGATATCAATAGTTAAAGTTAAACAACAACATCAACTTCAACATTAACATTTATGTCAGCTAAACAAAGTTAAATCTTTCATCCAATAAAAATTTTACAAAATATTAATTGATATTAATACATAATGAAAAACTCATGCATACTTATTAGTTGTACTTATATCACAATTTTCACGATTAAATTCTATATGTCCATATAGTAAACAAAAATTTTAAAATAACTTTGATTTATGTATAAACCCATGTGATCAAAGAACCTTTGACCCAAAACATAATAAGGAGACATTCTCAAGAATCTAATACAAGGTTGATGCCACAGTTATATTTACAGTTTCTGCTAACTATTTTTCTTACTTTCGCACATGTTGATGCTTTAACTTTTTAAAATATACATATGATTTTCTGTTTTTAAACGATAATACTATATAATTAATTTATTTAAAAAAAAAAACCCCGTGCGTGCACGGGTATTATAACTAGTTGTTTGAACACTGTTATTTGTATAATTGAATACCTTGAAATGCCAAGGTAATTAACCAAAAGGGAGGGTCTAGATCAAAATATGAAGATAACAAGCAGCCCAAGTATATGAAAATCGATTTCAGTAGTACAAGATTGGCAACGGTCGCCGCGTTGCCCGCGTGCCTATTTATTTTGTCAAATGTTTTTTTAGCGTTTGCTTCATGTTACAATAGTTCTAATACGCTCGCAATATTAACTAATAATAATGTACAAATTTACACTAATCAGTTCAAGTATAATTCAATTAACCGAAATAAAACATACTTATATCATAGTAATAAATACTTCATGGTATCTACATTTCATGTGGTTGCTCTTGTGTCACTTTTGATCCACAAACCTGGACCTGCATTAAGTCAAAGTCAATCACTTTTAGGATTCCAGTTATGACTGAATGTTGAACTTTTTAACACCGTTTTGTTCCTTTAAAGTGTACTATATACGATTATAAAGTTATAGCTAAAGATCAGTAGGTTTCACTAATAAAATCAAAGCCTACAATATCCGGAACAAAAACTATTATTAGTGTTTGAGTATTAACCCGACACTTCAAAAATTCTAATTTAGAGTGCTTCCGAATTTTGGAGAGTAAAATAAACTACAATTACTTTTACAATCCCTGTCTAATAACCCGTACGACCAATATTATTCTAGGTGTGTAAAATTAGATAGTTAAAAAAACCTGGGACAAAACTAAATTTTAGAGCAGTAAAGCATTTATTCAATATTTTGTTACATAATCAAAGCATTGACTAACGATTGGTATTTATCATTGTTGTTGATGTAATACCTTTTGTATATTAGAAACACAACTTACGCACCTTCCGACCCAAAAACCTTTCACTATAATAACTTGTTTGACCCATGTGGGTTTTCTCCCTTAGAAATGAGAAATATCTAATAGAATAAGACTGAGAATACGATGTTACCTGTTGTTGTAGTTCCAAAGTGTTCACTGGCGTTAGCGCCTACGGTATTGGATACCCCTTTTCCCGAGCAGCAGGATTCAGCTGAGTCTGTAGTAGACCAGAACTCACTTCCCTAACAGCTTGCTTCTCTGCGTAGCATTGTGTTCAGCTCTATTAGCGTGCTAGCATAAGATGAGCTGATAATCGAATGAAATTTACGCGAATGAGTGGTGAGTGTGTACTTGTAGAAGGACAAAGACGCGTTTGTGTAGGACTCAATTATAATAACCTGATAGATAGCACATATGGGTGGTCACTGCCTGGGAATCTTCTCGGCTTAAGATCTCTGTCCTGTATACATAAATAAGGTCTCGATGATTAATGTCGACTTAAAGACACGATATTCCAGCCGTTATGAGTGACCACTCCCTCGTGGGGAAAGTGTTATCATTTTAAGGCGGAAAAACGCCAACTCTCAATTCTTGAAATAGTGAAACAAATTCAAATTTGACGTGATTAAAAGTACCTAGAAAAGAGCCAAATCACATCAATCTCAGGTCCAAGCGTAAAAGATTTCCTGAGAAGCAACCTAATGATGAAATGCTCAAACAGTTGTGGCAAAATAATGAGAGAAAAAAAACATTTCAGGGGTGAGTTGGGTAACACAATTGATGCCAAAGGTTTCTTGATGATACCTTATTAACTATAGGGTTGTAAACAATTCATAAATCAAGCAGATTTAAATTTCATCCAATCATCATCTTACTCAAAACTATTCTTCTACATTTTAAAATCTAATAATCTATGTTCACATAGCATTCCCAAACACCCTTAAACATCTTAAATTCCGTCAAAGTATAACATTAACAGCAAATTTCCAACAATTTTTAAAGAAAGAGAAAGACTTCGCAACATCCAAACGCTTGTTAATGCAAAAATTTGAACTGACCCTTTACTAAAAGAAAGAGAAAGACTTAGTTCTTTTGTTTGTTTACATGATATGCCACCATTGTTTGCTGTCGTAGTATAGTTACCATATTTTAAACCGACACTATAAATTGGCTAAAAAAAACCTATACATTATCACCTGTTCTCGTTGATTCTGTTCTTTGCACTGTTCTGGAAAAACCAAATAAGAAGTAATGAGCTAGAAAAGCAAAAAACATGCCGAGGCAAAATACATTACATTGAGATAAAGTTGTCACTCATGCTTTACGTCTATGTAAGCCTGAGCATATTGTCCCAACCTTTGAGTTGTTTTACGTTGGGTTGTTGGCCTAACTGGGACATCCAAAGCTCTATAACCCTTCGGCTATCTGCAAATGAACAGACACACATGTTACAACTGACGTAGGTAGGCGCATTATGCATTACGAATACATACGATGTGAAACTTTAAAAATAGATATATTGTGTTTGGATACAATTGTAAGCTATAATAAGACTTTCTTCTAATGCATAATGCGCCTATCTCAATGTAACTTTAACAATCAACAACTCACCGCTTAAGATCTGTACCTGGTGGAATTAAAGGATGGTGCTCTTTAGTTAATGGTCTTTCCTTCTTTATTATATCCTGAACAACCAAAGAATGTGGCTTACTGCTTGCAAATCGCAACTTCACTATAAGTAACCAATACTTTCATATTTTCAACAACTATAAGTTGAATATGCGAAAACCAAAGAAGCGATTCTTGTAAATAAAGCTGACCTGCTAATTCATGTCAAGGCGTGCTTGGAGAAGCTTTAATTCATCAAATATTTGAAAGTACTTCTTCTCTGCATTATGTGCAGTCTAAAGGCATCAACCATATTTCCCGCTGCAACAATAAAGAAACATTATGAAGACGAATGAACGCAATCCTGTTCAGCTTGAAACGCATGACGCGATTGGTAAGCGACACGACTTTTAATAACAGGAACCTTTTACCTTCTTTTAGCGTAATGGATGTGAACATGTGCCATGCATTTGATTTCTATGCTTCTCTCATGTGTCGTCAAGTGTGTTGCACTGCTGATTTAACCACATAGTGATCGAGACATTGCATCAGTATCCTCCTTTACTAAAAGCAACCGTTGACAGAAAGAACCCATCGTACAGTATCCTCCTTTACTAAAAGCAACCGTTGACAGAAAGAACCCATCGTACCTGATCTGTGGTAGCACAATGAAGTGCCAAAATGAAATCGTGTGTCTGTACATTACAAACCTCGCGTAGTTTGCTGATTGTAGTGAGCTTCTTGGTCAGATCGGTGAGCCCCAGGTGCACATGGTTGGTGCGAACCTGAGAAAGTTAAACCAAGTGGTAAACTGTCCATGCCATTCTCGAGAAGATACTACTTTTTATTACATCACAAACCTGTTGCACTTGATTGAGAGTCATGAGTATAGCGACCGGACCAGCGAGTCTGAGGTGAACGTGGACGCTGTAAGCCTAAAACAAACAAACCAATCGGTAAGAAACAGGTATGGAGTATAGTAGGTGTAATCGTATAATTATGACCAGCGTAGTACATGTATCCACGGGTTGAGTTGCTGCTGCGTGTACACCTGCATTATTTGAAGCCGCGGCTGAAGGTTCCACACGCGGCCTTATAACAGCAGCATATCTAACTGAGGATAGACTTCTTGGCACATCATGAAGTGCTACATCATAAACACGAACAGAGTAATGGGTGTCAGAATATGTACAAATAATTAAACACACACATACATCTAAAATTAAGGAATTTACATATTTCTCACCTAGAACTTGAGGAACGGGAGGTCTTGTACTTGCAACATTACCAAGAGAAAATAAAGGGGCACGTGAAGGTCTGAGACAACGTATAGCAGGAAGGCCTAACACAGAAACACGAAAAACTGAGCATGAATCAAAACATGTTGCAGCAATGTTACACACACATACACAAAAGGAATATGTTTGTACATCTCGTACCCAAAAACTGAGAAACCTGAGGGAGGTTTTCATAATAAGGAGTCTCACGTAAACAGCCAGTCAGACTACACGAACAATTTATATCCATGAAAGTATTGAACTCCTATGTACATCTATCCGAATACATGTATGAGACACCACGAACCGTCTGATTGGTAAGTCTAGTATCATTGGGCCCAAATAATTGTCACCTAAAAATAGTAGCAGCCAATAAAACAAATCAAATTAGAAAACAATGCATGATATAAGATATATAAATTATTGAAGAGTGATGAGACAAACCAATCGTGTGGTTTCTGGGAGTTTAAAACCGGATTTCCTCCATAAATTCTCCGATCTAAAGAAAGTCAGTATGAGATTTGCGTTGGTTTTTCCAACGAAAGAGTGACTTTGCTTGCTCTGAGACAGATTGAAAAGGGAAAGACAATATAAAAATGCTAACATTTTCTGCCTATTAAACGTTTAAAATCCCTTCCTAAAAAAAGAAAACAAAACCACCAAAATACTTTTCCCAATCTAACATTTAAATTCAACCATTTCATTGTTTTAGTATATCTCCATTAAAACATCCATATTTTTTTGTTTCAGCAACTTTCAGTTACGGAGTAATTATGTTCTTACAAAGCTAACCATTTTTCTTAATGGAAACAACAAAAGCTTTTGGGTTCAACGATTTCAACTTTTCGTTTTTAATCTAACAAATGTATTAAAATAAAATAAGATAAAAAAATAGAGGACCATATCAATTCAAGAATAGCAGATAAACTTTCATTCATACTTAAAACACGGTAATAACAAAATACATAAATAAAAACTTACAAAATGCAACAACAACAGCAGCAGTATAATCAGCAGGAAGCTTAATGGAGGCACTATCAATGAAGATACAAATCTTGTGACACTAATTTACCATTTTAACACAATCATATTATCATCACCAAATAACTGTGAATACCCTTCATCAAAAGATCTACAAAACAAAAATGACATCGCCTCCACGGGATTTATCAATAAACCTGAAATTAGCAAAACCCCCAAATTAACAAAACCCTAATTTTTGCTTTGATTTTATATAAATAATTTATACCTCTCTTGTAGATTTTGGTTTGAGGGAAAGTCGGTTGTAATCGATCATGAATATCATCATTCTTCCCCATCTTCTTCATCATATCTGGTACGCAGGTGTGCGTAGGTGTGTGTGTGTGCGCGTGTGTGTGTGGCGGTGAAGTTTCTGGATCTGCTATCGTTATCTAAGCATAGTTTTTATTTTGAATTTTTTTGGACCGAATAATAGGGAAGATGGATCATAGGAGACGGATCAAAATAGCCCAGCAGTTGGGCCGTATTTTTGGCGGGAAAAAGCGGAGCAAAACGGCGTCGTGTGTCTTTAGGTTTAATATAAACCTTAATGTGTTTTGATGTTTCGTTTCATTATGAATGCACTTTTGTAAATTTGGACCTGGCCCTGCCCAACATATTGTTGACCCATTTGTTTTTTCTCCTTGAGACCTTGACTAAATCAAGGGAGAGCTTTGATTTTTCGTCTAGATTCATCATTAGTTACTACCATCATTATAGCCTACCAGTAGTTTAAGCATTTGTAAGTCTTACATTTCATTATTATTATTATTATTATTATTTTATGATTTTTATTTGTTATTTATTTATTATTATTTTTTTAATAGACATACTATTTCATAAGCCATTAAGAAAAGTTACATCATGTTGTACCCATAGCTTAACCGAAGGAGACAAAAATCCATTATACAAGTCATCTATACTATCATTTAACGCTTTTCTAGCTAACTCATGAGCAACTCTATTTCTCTCACGTCGCACAAAAGACCAAGTACATGAATCAATTGAGAGGGATAATAGGCATGTGGAGAAATAGAGCTCTAAAACATATACATGATGGAGAATTGCATCAATGTAGGTAGATAGTATTTGGTTGGCTACTACGGTTTCTTATTATGGAATATGTTAGGAAAAAAAAATAAAAGAAAAGAAAAAAAAAAAGCGAGAATGTGGGGAAGGAACAATTACATAAAAACACATGAATTAAACATGGTTTAGTCAATGGAAAGATATATGACATACTTTCGATCTCGTGAACATAGATACTCTCTCTTGTGCATTATGTAACGATAAATACATTACAGATTAAAAACCTTTATATATAATACCTACTCCCATAAGCTTGTCCTACTGTAAAACCCGGCTACTCAAACCTACGAGAGGAGAAACCCATGTTAGATCCACACATGCATGTTTTCCTCTAACCCATTCAAACATCGAAACGTCTGCCGGTCTGAGTGTGGATCTTCCATCCAACTAGAAACCCCTGTTAGATCCACACATGCATGTTTTCCTCCAACCCATTCAAACACCAAAACGTCTGCCGGTCTGAGTGTGGATCTTCCATCCAACAAGTCAGTCAAAAAGTTCACAGGTGCTTCTTTTTTGGCGGAGATCCCAGCACGCCTACAAACGTCAAAAAGGACACCACTAACCATATCGTACCTGTACTTGAAGCCCGGGAGCTCTTTACAATGAACTGCGTGTTTCCCAAAGGAATCCAAACACGCCTTGCGACAAACTGTACATATCTCATCAACCGAAAATGAAGGAATCATAAGGCGATACTTATATTCCACCGATGACATATGTTAACCTAGCCCGTCAATAAGGAATTAAGGATAGCTAGTAAAAAATCTTGGACATGCTTATAAAAATACTAAAAGAATAATAATATGACGTTAACGTGAAATAGACGAGCACCACTGCCATTACACGAGTCTTATCGACCACATTTAAATCAAAATCAAATGGAGTCGAATTTCATTTGGAAAATTTTAAGTCGACCAAATACATTACCCACTTTACTTCTAGACACCGCAACACATTTTTTTTTTCTTTTTTTTGCAAGTAAAAAATATTCCATCCAAAATACATACACATACACCGTCAGGCAACCCACCCCATTTATAAAACGTACGATTTCAAAACCCCCTTTATTATTTCCACTTTACTCTCCAAAATCAAATCAGATCACAGATCTAGGGCTTGCTTGCTCCAATTAATTAATAATAAAAAAAATGGGGCAACAATCTTTGATCTACAGCTTTGTATCACGAGGAACTGTAATCCTTGCTGAATACACTGAATTCACCGGTAATTTCACTTCCATTGCTTCTCAGTGTCTCCAGAAGCTTCCTGCTACTAATAACAAGTTTACTTATAACTGCGACGGTCATACTTTTAATTACCTTGTTGAAGATGGATTCAGTAAGTCATCATTTTATTTATTTATTTATTTATTTGTGGTGTTCTTTTTTTATTTATTTATTTATTTATTTTTTTAGGGTTTGTATTATATGGATCTGTTTTTATGTTTATTTATTTATATGATAGTGCATATTGTTTTAGATATTTTGGTGGTGTATTGTTATTTATACAATTGAATAGGAGCTTTTGTCCGAGTAAAGTTTCGGATCGAATATTACGACTCGAGCTCGATTGAGGCTACATTTTAAGTTAGAGGTCGATACACTCGCTTAGTCGCTTTGTATACATATTACATTATATACGAGTAGTGAGTTAGTAACTGTACATAACTAATTGTATGTATATGAAATGGTAAAACTATAATTTAACTTACGCTAGATAAGGCTTGTGACTCGTGACGAGCCGAGGATTTTGGAGTTTGAAGTTGACTTGATAGTCTATTCGAGTAGCTCAAGCTCGACTGGTTTAGAATTTAGATTTAGTTGATGCCAAGTAGTTTGCGAGATGATATCTAATAGATCACGAGTTGTATCGTCTCGTTTTCACGCCTGGATGTAGGTGGTGTTTGGATGGGAGGCAACATGCATTGTGTTTTGCGGAGAATATGTTTTCGATACTACTGGATTTATACGGATACTAAAATTTTAAGTAAAGATGTTAATGACAAAATTTTTAGGGGATAACAATATTATATGCTTCATGGACGGCTTTGGATGCATTGCATGAGAAATTGCCTTAACTATGGATTCTATGTTTATTGACGTATTTTATACATCAAGGATGTTGAACATTCTGTACCGGATAACTTCTTAGTTAACTTGTGGTTAAAATTTAATTGCATAACTTGAAATGACGAAACTGTAAGTTTATAGCACTATGAAAAAGATCGTGTACTTTAGTACGTAAGACTTGAAATATTTTTTTTATAGACTGCATGAGTTCATTATTCGGTAGTAATAAATCAACGGATGAATAAAGGTATAGCGGGTGATGCCTTATGCAATAATCAAGGCATGACATAACAACAATTTTGAAAAAATTTGTTTAAGCGGGTGTTTAAATGTGCCTTTTCAAGGTGACAACTACTATGTTTGAGAATTATATTAAATTTTTAGCTAAAAGAATGTGATTGAAGGTAGGGATAGATTGGTAATTTAACGTTTACCCTGGAATGTGACTTTTGTTACAACTTTTTACCTCTTATTTCCAAGTTTATTTTAACGGTTCTAGAGAGATCTAAGAACCAGCATCAGTTTTGCCAAACACCCTTCCTAAATATACGTGATATTTACTGCCTGGCTATTGTGATTGCATCTTGATGTCACGTTTTCTAGTTGCATCTAACAATTTACTTTCACTTGGTCATTCCAATAGTATGGTTTTCTTTTTGATCTGTTGTCAATTAACTCAGTAAATATGAAGCAGTCACATAGTTAGGCCACAAGGAGACAGGGAAGATACATAATACTATTGCGTTCTCTCTGTTAACTGTGATTGCGCTGTTAAATATTTAGAAAACAATATTTTAATACTGATATTTTTGTTTCAGAGCCTTTAGGTATAAGCGCCTTCACAATTTTCTTTAACTCCCATACGGAGCTCAACAAGCACTTAAATAGCTGAAATGATATAATTATACGAGAGGATGATGGCGTCACTTGGCTAAGATGATATATTAGTGGATATAAGTTAACAGTTATGTTGAATTTAGTTATGCTGTTCTTGAGAACTACGCCGTGTAACAAATCGATTTTTGAATGTTAATGAAGTTTATCTATATTTGTTTGCTTTTGAATCATGAAGCATACTGTGTTGTGGCTGCTGAATCTGCCGGCCGACAAGTTCCAATGGCATTTCTCGAGCGAACCAAGGATGACTTTAGCAAGAAATATGGTGGCGGGAAAGCCAATACAGCTGCTGCAAATAGCCTGAACAAAGAATTTGGGTAACCTAACATTCTTGTAATTATCACGATATTTGCATAAAAACGTTTAGATTATGTTTACGAGTTAGCTTACTGTTATCAGACCCAAGCTGAAGGAGCAGATGCAGTATTGTGTGGACCATCCTGAAGAAATCAGCAAGCTTTCAAAGGTTAAGGCACAAGTTTCAGAAGTCAAAGGTGTGATGATGGAGAACATTGAAAAGGTAACCCTTTTATGAGTAATTGACAGGAGATGAAAGATCACAGCTTTACAAGTACAAATGTTGGTTTAATACTGATCTTATAACTGTTTGAATATATAGGTTTTGGATCGTGGTGAGAAGATAGAGCTTCTTGTGGATAAAACAGAGAATCTTCGCTCTCAGGTCAGTAAATTCAAACCTCTTTTTACTTTTCATAATAAAGTAACAAAGGTCGTTTTAGTAGCTGTAAGTACATAAAATTCATGGAAGTTCAGTATCACTGCAAGCAAGGATGTATGCTTTTGACTTACCCTCCTGTATCTGCCTTAGTGGGCTTGTAAATAGCACTATACTTTCTTTAGTTCGATTCATTTACGCTTCAGTCAACGTTTACTTTCTATGATTATGCTTAAACTCATCGTGATATGACTTATATCATTTATTGGGACAGTATACATTTGTTCACTACCTGCTTATCCTGATCTATCTATTTACTTTTTAGGCCCTTCTAAAACTAATAAAATAATTCTTATTCTGGACATTCTATAATAAAATTGAACTTTTGTCGGTTTCACATGGTTTCGAGCCAATAAGATCATTTAATCTATTAAAATTTTGATATACTACTGGCCTACTAGGAATTGTTTAAAATAGGTTTACCTGTTCCCTTTTTCTCAATGATGCCCCATCTTTTATTGTCCTGTATATGGCAACACATGCGTCTTTATCTGTTACATGATTCATATCACGACTGAGAATGGATGTTATGTATGTTGCAGGCACAAGATTTTAGGACACAAGGCACACAGATGAGGAGGAAAATGTGGCTGCAGAATATGAAGATAAAACTGATAGTTCTTGGAATCATCATTGCTTTAATTCTCATTATAGTTCTCTCAGTCTGTGGCGGTTTCAATTGTGGCAAGTGAGAGTACATATATCTTGTTTTTTCACTCGTCTCCTAGTTTATTTGGCTTTCGATGTGTTTTGGTACTGTCTGCTATTATAAACCCTATGTTGCGAGACTGTCTGTATATTTTGTACCTTGAGACCAGGGAAACAACTTGATTGCTTCTTGGTCTCTAACTATTAGTAGAATGATTTTCGTCTTTCTTATCTACAAAAAGGGTGAACGATGAGGTTAGATTATACGTATTATGGCAGTTTGTTGGATTTTATATAACAATAAAGGACCTCTAGGTTTTATATGGTTCCCAGTGAATTTACGCTGATGGATCTGCTGAGTTTAGAGTTTGATGTGGGAGCGCGCCCTTGGGCTCGGTCTATTGATCTTTTGCTCTGGCTTTCCACAAATATAACCCATTATAGTTGTAGATTAATAATATTGACTCGCAGTATTCCTGTATGAAGCCACATAATTTATGTGCTTTCTTCGTTTGTGCATTTTTCTTCCCCATGGTTGTAATTTGCTCTTAATTGTGTGATATTCTTATGGGTTTGTGATTTCACAGCAGTTACTGGTCGCTACCACTGGTTTGTGGCAAATACAAAATTCTTCCATACCGTATATGGCCAAAACCAACAGGTTCCAAAATACATTATTGAATTGTGAAATTTGTTTTGTTGTCGTATGGATGGTAGTTGTGGAGTCCGTACTGGAGTGGGTCCGCGGAGAGTAAACAATTTTGAGGCTATGCATTTACAATGGTTCGTCACCACTTATGAATCAAGTGGAGAATGTTAACTGATGGAATAAGCCACATAAAGTCTATGGCCATAAGAGGCCTAGGTACCATAGTATTTCAACACCAAAAATGTACCGTCATTTTGGCGTCAACTCAACTTTAACATTTTAACATCTAACACCCCAAAATCATCTTTTATCATAACGCTATCTTTTGAGACTCACATTTCTTTAAAAAATAAAAAATAAAAAAAAATACAAATTACAAATTAACCCATTAACTAATACTTTCATTCATTAAACAACTTAATGTTTCAATAATAAACTTAAAAATTACAATACGAAATAAAAAAAAAGTTGTGACATAAAATTATGAAAAAAAAAACTATGACATAAAAAAAGTTACGAAATAAAAATACAATACGGAAATAAAATAAAACTACTCGGGGAGTTGCAATTTATATTTTTCTTTGATTTTTTGTTTTTCCATGTTGATCCAATACGCATTGCCCTCATCCAACTCCTTCGTGTTAACACCGAGAAATTTCATCTCTTCCAAACACATTATCGTACGGTCTCTCTCTTTAGCGACCTCGTACGCTGCCGCTTCCCGTTTGAGACGAAGCTCGTTACTTCCCCCAGTGCACGTCATGGTCTCAGATTTTTGTTTTTTGGCACGTTGTTTGTCAGCCGGACGTAGTCTTGCATCTTCACCGAATAGCTCCGCGTGGCCTTCCCATTCTGTTTCTCATGTTGTTGCAGGTAAGCATAGAGTTGTTCATAGTTGGTGTTTCTGAGTCCTTTGTTTAACTTCACAGCTGTGACAAACCGATCCCATTCTGGTGACATATTGTTGACAAACTTTGAGTTGAGTTGGATGTTGGGCATTGTCATTCTGATCATTCTCATGTCATTCACAAGCTTGTGGAATCTGACATAGTAGTCATTGATGCTTTCACAGGGATTCATTTTGAAGTGCTCGAATTCATCATACAACTGAGATTCACGATCTTCCTTGGTAAGTTCTGAGCCAGCTAGCAGCATTTTGACATTGTCCCAAACGGCTTTGGCCTCAGTGTTAAAGTTAATCAGTTTGTAGATGTCCTTGGGTAGCCCTTGTATCACAATGTTGGAAGCTCGAATATCAGCATCATAGCGTTTCTTTTCAGCTTCATTCAGATCATTGTAAGTACGAGGTCTGTCAATTCCAAAGGTGACCGTTCCATCTTCACTAGTGGAGATAACATCCCTGGTAGTACCCAGTTGAAATGGCCCTTCATCAATCGATCTCAGAATGTTCTCCCCATTTTCCTTGCCCTGACAATACAGACGAATTCTTTGAGACCATGATTCATAGTCAGTTCTGTCGAGCATAGGAGGTCGAGTATCGGACCCAGCAGCTTGGATATCATCAATTGAAACCGTAGTTGTCATGGTGTAGTCTTACACGGGATTTTACAACTCGTGACTTAAACCAAAAAATAGATTCTTTCTCGGGATTTTACTAAAGTCAACAGAGAAAACCGAAAGATGAAGTATGCAAAATGAGCTTAGGATGAGAACTTAAATAAGTCACACTTTGTGCTAGGAATCAAGTTGAGACAAATCAAGTAACAATCTATTTGATTGTGATAAGTCAAGCCGTAAGAAATAACTTACAACGTCAAATCATACTCAAATTAATCGAAACGACTTAAGTTACAATGTTTCCCAAAGCACAAGTTGTCAACAAAGTAAAAGAAATCTCAAACTTAGCAAATCGCAAAAACCACCGCAAGTCCAAAAGTTAATCGCTGTCCAAAGATAATCGTTGGCCCAAACTTAATCGCTGACCCCAAAGTTAATCGCTGACCCAAAGTAATCGCTGATCCAAAGTAATCGCTAAATTACAGCCAATCGCTAAAAAGCTAATCGCTGGATTTAGTTAATCGCTGACAGAACTTAATCGCTGATGAGAGATAATCACTAGGTAAGATAATCACTAAAACCAGTTAATCGCTAAAAAGCTAATCGCTGGAATTAGTTAATCGCTAAGCACTACAGGACACCTTGTACTAATCGCTAACCACAACAGTCCAAACTAGTCGTTGTCTAGCGATTTGTCTAGTAGTCCCAAAATAGCAATAACAACTTAATCGCTACCACTTAATCGCTGTCCAGACGAACTTAATCACTACCAAGAATACCAAGCAGTCGACTTAATCGCTATTTAGAAAACTACACAAAATCCTTCACACCACCAAACCAATGAAAGATAAGACTATTCCAACTCAAGAACTATGTAACTATAACACTACTAAGCACGAAAGTACAACCATAACACATCATTAAACACTACAAAAATCAAACCAAGGTGTTATTCAAGAGAAACTATTCTAACCAAGAGAAACCACAAAAACCAACCAAAATCCGTGAATCCAAGGCCCTAAGATGAAACCAAGGCTCTTGATACCAATTGTAGGACACACTAAATCATAAAGCACGTTTGGTTCATGTGGTTTAATGGATCGAATAGCTAAGAAATGTAGTAAGAAGTTAGAGAGAGAAAGTAGTGATTGGGAGCCTTTTAGAGAGAGAGAGAACAAGTGAAATGAAATTACTAGTGAAAGGTCCAACCTTCTCCCTTGGTGGGAGAAGGTATTTATACTTACAATGGATGAATGCCTCTACTAGGCTGTGGAGCGGGCTGACAGAGGGTAAAAGACCCGACCCGACACCACGAATACTAACTAAAACTAAGCTACGTATTAACTACTATATTAAATACTACGAGCTATACAATGCTTTAAAATACTTGGGGTGACCGAATCTTCTATAAGAAAAAACGTATTCCTAACACTGAGGAATGTCATTAATCAAACCTAGGAAACATCACAAACTCAAACCCTTAGATTTAAGAAAACTTTGGAAGAAATCCCTAAGTAGTATGCCTTTTATAGCCTTAAAATTTTTGCCTTAGAATAATAAATACCGTAATACTTATAAGATATGTAAAATAGGAAATCAATAATATAAGTTATGCCTTAGATACCTCTTACTCTCACTACCTAGTGCCCCTCAATTCAGGATAATTTAGCTAACCTAGGATTAGATATGCCTCTTCTTGATTACCCTAGGTCATCTCGAACCCTATAGTAACCCCTAGGAATATAGACATATCCCATAAGATATGACAAGTTGGGTACTTGTTATAACCTACCTTAAACCCTTGCCCCATCATAACCCCTAGGAATTTAGGATGAATTACTTCGATGCCTTAGATTCATAGATTCTCAAAAACTTTTAACCTTTAACTCGTCCGAGTTTTAATTTCAAACCCAAAACCTTACGGAGAGCCGTTTCGTAAGGATACTTGTTCTTGAACTTTAGGCATTTTAGGGAAGCCTAAAGTGTCATTCTATAGAGTCCGTTCCCTATTCCCATTTTCTATTGATTTCCCTTCTTTTTCCCTCCTTAGGCAATATGCCTAAAATCCTTATCCTCTTAAATCTAACAACAAGACATTTGGCATAAATAGAAACGCTTGTTGAAAACAAGTTATTTATGACCTTATGCAGTTGTAACTTCCCCTCTCGTTATAGCATGACATTATATGTCATGTATAACAACTTCCCTCGTGCTTCATCTCTTTTTAGTTCCTAAAAACCAAATTCCTTCAAATACTTCCCTTATCAATGATGAGAATTCTTATTGTACATCATAGAGATCTGAATTCTTTCTGAATTCAGTAAACTATCCTTCCTCCATCCCTACTTCCTGATTTCCCGAAAACTCTTAGTCTCCCCTAGTTAGAGAATCTTCCCTTAACTATTCCTATATGAAAGTATATGATAGTCATATACAAACATATTCCCATCCTTCTCTCTATACTTTCTTAGATTACTATGCTTACCGAAATAGTTTCCCCTCTTAGTAAAACCCGAATTTCATTCTCTAGAAATCCCGTATTTGAAGTTAGAAATGATTTTAGGATATCTCTAGAAAGCGCAAGCCTAAGTATAGAATACTTTGAATCACTAAGATAGATTACCTCTAAGGAAATTATTGAGGAAATAGGAAATAAGAAAAATTTTGAGGTTAGAAACCGAACTAGGGAAAAATCTATACCAAATAGACAAAAGAAAGATATTTCTATAAGATAAGATTTAGCCTAAGATAAGAATCTCACTTAATATCGAGGACAATAGAATTAGTCATAGTTTTCCTAGTCCTTTAAGTTACCCACCCCGTATTAAGATTTTCCCACATACTATCTTCAAAAGATAAAATATAAGGATTTAGAAATTCCTAAGAATAATACACCATTAGGATAACCCGAACCTATCCTAAATTTCATCACCCAGATTTAGAATTCAAGATTTACTAAGTCATAACTAGGAATAAGACATTTGAGGATTTTAGTCTACCTATACTTAGTTTCTTAGGATTTGACGATTTTTAGGTTACACATTAGGAATCCTACTTGGAAGATACTATGGATGTTACTTTAACCGGTTTCAAGTACCTAGGAATAATGATACTTCTAGTAATAGTGATACTTCTAGTAATGGACAACTTAGGACAAAAGACTAAACACAAAACTTTACCCAGGAATAGTGATACTTCTAGTAAACCCCTAGATAAGAAATCACCTAGCCCTTCTCCTATTATAGGATCTTCTTTACCAGTTAAGACCAATACATCACCCATAGAACCTTAGGACTAACTATGAAAACTAGAAGAACCTAGGGGGAAAACAAACTTTGAAGGAATCTAGTAAATCTTGTCCTTATTAGGATACCGACCTTTCAACTATCCTATACTCTTACTCTTCCGTTTAATCTCACTCTCCCGCCTTTTTCTTATTCAAATCCTATACTCCCGTTTCTTCCTACTCTTCCGTTTAATCTCATTCCTTCTTTATCTCCTACTCCTCTGTACTTCCATATTTCTTCCCTTTCCTTCTTTCCCGTTTCCCCACTCCTTCCTACTTTTTCATCCATCCTTCCTCTTCCTTCCATCCTTTCGTTCCTCCGTCATTTTTCACTCTATTTTCCCCTACTCTATATTCTCTCCCTACCCCATCATACAATGTTCTAAGAGTTAGAACTTGTATTTCTCGTCATATCACGAGATTCTATTAGTTAGATCTTGTAAGAATATCTATGTCGAACCTTAATCCTCATTATGTTCGACTATGATATTACACTATCTCGCTTTGCAAAAGTTGCAAGAATGAGATCGTTAACGCCTGTCACTCTAGCCATAACATGGGAGGCTACCAGGTGACTAGTTGCTAAACAGGGAGACTGTGGAACTGGTCACCATGGCTAGAACTTGTCTCCACCATGGCTGGAACTTGTCTCCACCATGGCTAGAACTTGTCTCTACCATGACTAGAACTCGTCTTCAAAACATTCCTATACCACATTTCCTTAAGTGTGGTAAACTCTCTCCATTTTCCGTCGATACTACTTAAGGATGATTTATGATGATTATCCTATTAAAATGAAATAGGACGCTCTTTCATTTTAATGAGAAAGTTATAAATCAAACGGATCATGAATTTATAAGCTCTTACTTACAAGAATTGGGACGCCACTACTCGTAAGTAATGAGATATAAGTAAATGAACCTAAGTATCCGGCACATGTACAAACATTTCCTACTCCGTTTGTACAATTTCTTTCTTCCTCTATCACCTCTCCTTTATCGAATCGTCAACTCGTTCTTCTTTTACCCCTACATTCAACTAAATCTCGGGACGAGATTTCTTCTAAGGGGGTAAGACTATAAAAACCCACAAAATCTTATCACTATCATTCCCACTATAAATACCTATATCAGGTATTTCACAGGTAAATTTTTGCTTTTTATGTGCATTCACTACTTGCATGACTCTCTAGACCTACTCACGTATCCACACAAGCCAAAGATCTCTACATTCACATCCTATAAACTCCTGGTATGTCAAGTATAAGATCACAACAACACCACAATAAGTAATCTATCAATCTAACACATAAACTTATCACAAAACCCTAATAAACCCTAATTAAGCCCTAATTAGGCCTATGTGTTTACAAAACCCTAATTGCTTATCTAAACTAGTTTGAAAGTATTCAAGGCTTACGTATGAGTTACCTTAGGAAAAATAGGATATCTTAGCACCCTTAGACTCTAGTACAACCCCTTAGAGCTTAGGTACAAGTCTCTTACGCACAAAGACCATAACTAGGTTATAACTTCTCGGAAACTAGGTTAAACCTTCCCAAATCTTTCCCATAAGTTACCACCACTTAGTATAAGTTTCTTAGGACTTAATCCTAGCCACTAAACACTCATAGAACCCTAATCTAGGCACTAAACCCTAATCAAAACCCTAATCTCTTACTAAGAAAAATTAGGTTATNGAGCTTAGGTACAAGTCTCTTACGCACAAAGACCATAACTAGGTTATAACTTCTCGGAAACTAGGTTAAACCTTCCCAAATCTTTCCCATAAGTTACCACCACTTAGTATAAGTTTCTTAGGACTTAATCCTAGCCACTAAACACTCATAGAACCCTAATCTAGGCACTAAACCCTAATCAAAACCCTAATCTCTTACTAAGAAAAATTAGGTTATAACTAAACATAACTTAACCCTAATCCTAAAACTAAGTACCCTAAGCACCTCAAACACCTCAAGCACCTAGCCTAGCACCTTAGTCACTCCTAGCACACACCCTAGCACCTCTCTAGCTATCACACAAGTAGGTGCATCACCTACTTGTCACCACCTTCACTCCGCGGCTCCATCTCCACCACACAAACCCTAAACCACCATTGTAGACCTCCCTAGCTAGTTACCATTATAGCTTGTATTAGTCACCTACTAGCAGTAGTGAGTCATCTTGCCCCCTCGCCACCTCCACCTTCCCTTTTCTTGGCCACCAAGGCTTACAAGCCCTATAAATACCGCGACCCCCATTCCTTTCCAAATCACATCTTCACTTCTTTTCACCTCAAATATTCTGTAGTTAGTAGTAGTATTAGGTCCCTTGTAGCCATAGAAGTTAAGTAGGGTAAGCCTTGAGGCCTTGTCGAAGTGATTTCCTACCGAGAAACCCTAAACCCTCGCTATTTTCATTTTTCGACCAAGTAAGCTCTTTCACTAGTTCTAATCACTTAGGTGCTGCCCTAGTATAATTATAGGTTACCTTAGATCTCATAGGAATCCTTGCTTGAGCCTTGATCATTTTCATTTGCTAGTTTACATTTTAAAACCCTAATATATGTCAAATTGCCTTTTATATGCTATAATACCTTATATTAAGTTATAATCTAGTTTAGGCAACTTAGATAAGCTAATATTAGTTAACTATAAGCTAGGAAACATTTTTGTTTCATAAAAATATGGTTTGCATGAAATTAGGACTAGTTTTGCAAAGTTTTTTATGCATAGGGGTATATATGGTAACTTTCTGAAAATATTAAGTCTAGGGACTATTTTTGACATTTCTTAGAAGTTATAAGTATAAGGACCCTTTTTGCAAAGTTACATAACCTTAGGATAGAAAGTAAAATAGTTATAAACTTATAAGGACTAGTTTTGCAAAAGTTATAAAGTTTAGGTTAAGGGTATAAATGGTAAATTTTAAAAACTTATAAGTCCAAGGGTCATTTATATCATTTTCTTAAAATATATAAGTATAAGGACTAATTGTGTCAAGTCTAGATAGTTATAAGTTTAAATGATATAAGTATTATAAGTTCAGGGTATATTTTGTAAATATATAAACTATAAGGGTATAACGTGAAAGTATTTTCATATAAATATAAAAATTATTTTAAGTTAGAAGCATAACACAATACTAGGGAGCTTCATGTGAGGGGTATCATGTGGATATTTCGTTTTGACGAGTTTGCTGAGTTTACGATTTAAAGTGCCCTGACTCCTCAAACGATTATTACATGACCTTTAAATTATGATGGCCCGAATGGTGTTATGTTATAACTAAAACTCTAATAATCACATAACTCAATAGTAAGGAGCTTCATGTGAGGAGTATTAACTTCTGAATTATGATGGCCCGAACGGTATTATGTTGATGACATAATACAATAGTAGGGAACTTCATGTGAGGAGTCTGTTAATACAAATATCGCTTAAAAACGTTATTTATATTTTACGATCTTTTCTAAGTTTTGTTAACGACAAAGTATAAACTTTAGTTTTTGGTAAAATACAATTTTAGTTTAAAGTCTTGCATAAACATTCTTTTGCTACATTTTACTCTTCACATTTTTCATATATACAACACAAACAATTTTATTTACTTAACTAGAATTGTCAAATCATAGTTATGGTAAGTTTGTGTGTTTGACTAACCAAATGTGTATTTACACAAAGTGTGTTTTTGGTTAGCTTTCAAGTTTTGATGTGACATAACATGGTATGGAAGTAAATGGTTCTTACATGCCTTAAATGTGTAGTCACTTCATGTGTTATAATGGCTAGCTTAGGATGATAAGACTAAATGGTTGCTATGGAAATTTAGTTCCTAGTTTTCATTTATGTAGTCTTGTCAAATCATATATTCAATAAGTTCTTGTCACATATTAGTTATGGCTAGGTTGTGTGTTTGACCTTCCATGAAGCTTTACTACAATAGCCTTTGTGTTGACTTGTATTAAGGTGATGTGACTTGACATGGTTTGGAAGTAATGGTAAGTTATTATACTGTCAGACCCGGCGGAACCCTGGGGTTACACGGGCGGAACCCTTGTGAGGGTTCCGCGGGTTCCGCCAGGCCAAAAATGTCTTTGCCTATAAATACCAAACCATTTGCTAGCATTTGTTTCTTATCACTTCTCATTACATTTTCACACACATTCATATTATCCCTCATCTAACCATTAACCATTTCATTGTTGTGAAGTTTCTTATTGTAGCAAAGAAAGTTCACTAACTCATTTTAGTTTCAAGCTTCCAACAAGAAGTTGCAAGTCTTGATAACTAAAGCTTTGTGTAGATTTCTTCAAGTCTATACTTTTCATTCATTGTGTGTATAGTTGTGATCGGTTAGTATTTGTGCCTTAAAATACAAAGTGTAAAAGGGAGTTGTTGTACCCTTGTGAAAGAACTAAAACGGGAGTGGTTGTACCCTTGGTAAAGAACTCGACATCTAGCTTAGTGTCGGTAAAATAGTAAGCGACGTGTAAGGTTTTCTCCGCCGGATAAAGGAGCTTGTTGATAGTGCTTGAAACTCTCGAGTTGGATACTCGGGGCGTGGACGTAGGGCAAGGACAAGTGAGGTCCTTGTAGCCGAACCACGATAAACTATCGTGTTGTGGTTTGATTGTTCTTTCCTTATCCTTTGCATTTTTATTTATATTATCTTTGATACAACGACAAATCTAAATCTTGTTTACACGAAAGTTTCAATAAGATTTTAACAAGATAATTAACAAAAAAAAAAGAGGTAAACTATTCAACCCCCCTTCTAGTTTTCCACAGAGTCTTATACTTCTGAATTGTGATGACCTGAACGGTGTTATGTTATATCTAAAACACTAAAAACCCTAAGAATGATTACTTAAGAAACTTGAACAAAATAACTAAAGCTTGACATCCATCCACACCTACAATACCACCAGGATACGTGAGTAAGGCAGTCTAGTTTCCGAGTCACTTTTTACATCAATTAGATTTTCCTAAGCCCAGGTGAGTTCATAGCCTCACACTCTTTTTTCGTGAGTTTTTATAGCCTCACACTTTCTAAATGCTTTACAAACCCTGTGAGGGGGATACATGTTTACTACCCTCTTTAAACCAAAAACAAGTCTTTTTCTTTGGTTGTTGCACGAGTAAACTATCTGCCACCACTACATAACCAAATTCATGAATCTAATCACTTGTGATATTTTACATTTGAACGCGAATATAGTTGATAGATCTATTGGAGTTTGACAACTCCCATTGATACTACCACTCATTGGAGGGTATCAATAAGTACTATATTTGAACCCTCTCTGAAGGATTAACTTTGGCAAGTTATCCTTCTCGTCCCCTCATGGTTGGTCTGCAGACCCCATGACCCGGACTGTTAACATGTGGTTCATGAGCTTAGTGCAACATACTCCACTCTTGATAGTTGTATATACATTGCAATTATCACAAATACTAAATTTTCCTTGAAGGGTGTAACAACTGAAGCCTGTGGAACTTGTATTCACTACCACTTAAACCTATGACTCTCACTCAACACCTAGTGTTGACTTTTTAAGCATGAACCTAGGTATATCACTATTACGGAGCTATGGTAGGAGGAGACACTGAACTCGGAGGACTTTCAAACCGGTTATCATTCAAACATAACATTTCATCTAGACTTTGGGACCTAATCATTATTAAAAATATACCTTTTACTATAAAACCTCTGATAATTTAATGAATGATAATTAAATTTCTAAAAACGTCTCTTTTCGAGTCGTTTTCTATTACTGTAACTGTGATTCCATGAAGTAATACCTCAACCCTAAATCCGCTGTGAACCGTGAAAATGGGGGTGTTACAGTGGCGGTGGTGAGTGGTGGTAGTGGTGGTAGGTGAGGTGGATGGCGGTGCTGGGTGTGGTGGCGGTGGTGGCCGGTGGGTATGTGTTTCAGACTAACTGAGGTTATATATTTGAGACGAAATTAATGGATTAAAAATGTTACACCCGGGAAATCACAAGGACCAAAAATGTAGTTAACTCTTAACAAATACAACAGTTAACACTAATGATACATATAATAAGAGATATTAAACGAATGATACATATAATAAGAAAGATTAAAGAGTTTGATGCATACAATAAGAAAATTAAAAGTTGAACTCACACAAAAAGAAAAAGTGCCAAATTTTATACATTTCTAGATAATTATCAAAAAAAAAAAAAAAAAAAAAAAAAAAAAAAAA
>LBNU01034730.1:240667-260479 GCA_014162995.1 Artemisia annua
GTAGGAGGAAGTGATGGAGGAAGAGAAGCAAGAGTGTCCAGGTATAGAGAGAAAAGAAGAACACGACTCTTTTCGAAGAAAATAAGATACGAAGTAAGGAAACTAAATGCAGAAAAAAGGCCAAGAATGAAAGGGAGGTTCGTCAAAAGAGAAACCTTTGAAAAACCTCTATCGACTTCTAGTTTCCCAACTTACCTCATCAAGAACTAGTACTAGTCTACTAGATTCATGAACAAATAAGCTTTGTTCAACAATTTGTCGAAATTTCAACCATCAACCTCCGAAATTTGCTTGTTTGCTTAGCACAATTAGGAAGGTATTGTTGGTCCTTCAATCTTTCTACGTTTAGCAGGTAAATATGTTTTTGTAACTATTTGTAACTATATATTTTCATGTGATCTATGAATATGTATCATAATAATGCAGCATAGTTGCAACTTGAGTTTGATTACAAATTATGCAAATCGAAGCCAATATAAGGCAATTATCAGTTGATGTTTATTTTTACACAAATCAACACCATATCACGGTCTAGTTAGGAATTTTGGCTCTTGATTAGTTTAGTGTAGTTTAAACGCATTGCTTCCAAATCTGTACAAGTGATTTGCACAAGAACATATATATAGGTCATAAATTCCTTCAATTCTGCAAGAACACCAAACCAAGAACTTCCTACACATATATCTCCACCAATATTTATGTACATATCAAAGATTCACATTTGTTGTTCTTCTTGTTAATTGAGACTAGACTCTACTGATTGATTCACTTTTCATTTTGAGTTTTCAGTCCAATTTTCATCAAGTCTGAATCTCATTCGAGTGTACACGTATCCTAACTTATTATCCATCAGACAATAAATATTAAATTTGTTGTTTCTTGAATGCGATATCTGGATGTTAGCTCATTTGTTCACATTGATATCCTCGAATGCATAATTTCTCAGAAAATTATTTCTGATATATTATTACTAATACTTTGTGTTATCATCGAAATACCATATACCCCATACCCATTTTCTATTTTCATCTTAAATTATACTACTTAAACTAAGACTGTGGTAGGGATCGAGATTATAAGAAAATAATCAATAGAAAGCATATTAACAATAGATTAACTATTGGTATACCTCTAAGGATACTAGAATAATGTGTATCATGTATGTATATGTATCGCAACCATAGAAACCTCAAATAAACGGATGAGGTTAATTTTTCCGGGGAGGAAGAACCTTCTACTCAAATAGTCAGATGTACATGGCCTAACAAAGGTATCTCGCCTCGTTACTGGTCATCCCAAAATGTGTACCTAGTAAGGTTTAAACTACACTGTGAGGATGTTAAGTGCCTTGCCACAATGCCATTTGGTAGTGGTTAATAGCAACCACAAATATCTTGGGAAAATCTTTCTCAAACAACTGTCACTGAATCCTAGAAAATCGTTATACTTAAAAAATATTAAGTTATGTTCAATAACAAACTCCCTAATTCACATAAGTTACTCTATCAACATAGCTATATCACTTGATTCGTGCTAAGAATGATTCACCCTCGTGGTTTTCATCAAGTTATGCACAAGTTATAAGTTTTTGTCGCAAGTTACAACACTCATCTTACGCTAGCGAGACATTGAGTTGTTAACTTGTTTGTGTGTCAGAGAGGAAGTGTGTTTTGTGCGTTATAAATAGATATTGAGGTGTAAGTAAATAGTGAACAATGACTATAGGGGTATCCAATGTTCTGAGAGGCTCAAGGCGCACTAAGACGCAAAGGGGGTCGAATTGCCTCGAGTCGAGGCACAAACCAAGGTGCGGGATTCATAAATATGAGGCGCACTATATATTTAGGTTTTTTTTTATAACATATGTGACAACTTATGCAGCTTAAATAACACAAAAATATCAATATTCAATGTATAATGCTACTTAATAGTTATTACATCTAACAAAGCTTGCATTTAAATCCAAAATATCAAGCAAGCAACATATCAGAATCCATGAACTACCCTAAATCCCTGAATATACATTACAATATATGAGTTTATGACTTATAAAATTTAACAAATTACCATGTATCTCTATCAACTATCAACAGCAAAAAACCTATAGTTGTTTAGTAACACTTAACACTAAAGAAATAACATGTATCTGTTAATAAGCTACATTCTTAGACATTAGATTACAAAAAATATATATTTCTTTGTTGATTGTGTGTTTTAGTTATTTTCTAAAATATCAGGGTTATTCGATATTTTAAATTAAAGGGCGCAATGTATATACATGTAAGCCCAAAATGTATCTTACTATTAAGAAAACCCGTTACATCTTCTAGGCGCAAAAATCCCCAAGGCGCAAAAGCGCAAAAATTCGTAAGGCGCTAAGATTTTTACGGGATTCATGCATGTCGTGAGCCTCGATCTGAAAAAATCCCAAAGGCTAGAGCCTCGTGGGATTTAGGGAGTAGGCGCGCTTTTTAAAACATTGGGGGTATCAGTACGTGGTGACTGAGTAAGAAAGACGACAATAGTGTAATCTGATGTGAAATTAAATGATTAGCAATTGACAAGCGAAGAAACGACTAACCGGTAAAGATACGATGTCTAGAGCTCAAAACTCATTATGTATATATTTAAGGGTGTAGAGAAATGGTAGATTCATTAACGACGATCAGCTGGAGTGTGTTTGGCGCAAAGCGTTTATGAGTATTTAAGATCGATAAGCAGTGAGCGTTGTGATTTTTAATGTTCGTTTGGCAAGTAGTGAGTATTTTTATCTATTTTTTCAAAATGCTCATTTTTCAACGCTGCATGAAGTATTTAGGAGAGTTGAACATTTAGGAACTGTTTTACACATTATAATTACAACTACAATTACATTACCAAATATTTTTATAAAAAAATACAACTATTGCTCATTGCTACAGCTAACTGCTACTGTTATTTTTGACAAACACAATCTTCGCGTACATCACATTTAAAGATTACTGTATTTTTTAGCCGATTATCTAAACAAAGTAAAAGGCTACGAGCAATGTACGGACTAGCATGGGCCGTATGGAATATGGATTAAACCAAAACCCATAAATTTTCATTCTATCTTGATAGGGTTTTGAAAAAAATTATATAAAAAAAAAGGGTTAGCAATGAAAATATCTAGCGACTCAAAAAGTGCATTCACTGACACTCCACGTGAACATCTCACCCGTTAATCACAAATCACACTCACATTTCCTATCTTCAAATTTTGAATCAACACAGGTAACAACACACTTTATTATATATGCATCTAAGTATTAACCAAACATATGTTGTTTCTTATTTATGCTGTTGTTGTACGTACAGACATTGTTGGTTGAAACATAAGATGATGATGAACAACGTTGTTTGCCCTAAACCTCGTCGTGTTGACTGGTTGCATCCAATGTATGGTATTTATTATTTAATATTTGTTTTCAATTCTAAATTTGCATTTTGTTAACTTTTGTGTGTTGATATTACAGGAATCAAAGTGATTTAGAAGGTGGGAATCAGCTTCTAGACGTGATTTTAACAAAGGTATTAATAATGGATCTCTTTTTGAGGGTGTTTGGATGAAATAAAGGGCTTTTGCGAATTGCTTAATAATTAGCTTTTAAATTGAACACGACCCATTTAACCCGTGTGTGTAAACAGGGCCTTTGGCCTAGTGGTAAATGACTAAATGTGAGTTACCCACTAACCTCTTGGTTGGTGTGGTTCAGGTCTCGTTAGAGACATTTGTGAGATATATTATGAGACAGGTGGTATTGGGGTGTGAAAAAATTGTCGTTTAAAAGAAAAAAACATCTTGGTGGGAATACGGGTTAAACATGTTATATGGGTTGACGGGTCAACTCATTTAACCACTTAACTAATGTATCCGTTTAACGCGTTATATATATATTTTTTTTTAAAGTGAGTCAAACCAAACACAAGATACTAAGTGTTTACACTTAACCCTCACTTGTTAATTTTCGTGTCGATTCCGGGTAACTTTTTATGTCGTGTTGAGAATTGACACCCCTAAACACTTTAAAGTTTGAACCTTTATTTTTTTATTTTTTATTTATTTTTTTTTTTATTTTTATTTTTTGTCGTGCTTAATTGCATATTTTAAAACATATGCAAATCAAAACATTTCTGTAAATGTTATAGTCTTACAAGTAGAAAAAATAAGCAATCTCAAACACCCTCTAAAGCCTCTACTCAATTCCAAACTATCCTTGCTTCAGAATGTAATTAAAGCTGGAATTTGATGTGTCTCGAGGGATTTTTATTGATTAAGGGGGTGTTTGGAATTGCTTATAAAAAGAGCTTATTTGTGTTTAATAGTGTTTAGGGTTCCTGCTTATTTGATTATTTGTTATTGAAGTGAGAGTGTTTGGGGTTTGAATTTTTAATGTGCCTGTCTGTTTTGAAACTCGCCAATATTTTTTAATTTTTTTGCTGATATATAGATTATATTATAATGGTTCGAATGTGTGCTTAATAATTGTTATGTTTTAGATGGAAGTTTTTAAGTAAATTAGATGCTAATAGCAATGATAGTTATCGCTTCGGGGTTAACAGGATAAATTTTGGAGAATCTGGATAGATAAGCAAGTTGTACATTTGGCCTTTCTGTAAAAAAAATACTTCTGAAATTTTGAGCTACTATAAGCTCGATCATTGAAGTTAAAAAGCATGATAGATCTTGGGTCTTTGTATGTAATTATCTTACTCAGTCGTTAAATAACTCCTTCCATTATTGGTCCCATTTTAGTGATAGCGTAGCAAGCTCTTCTGTTAAGCATTTGTTTATACTCTATCCTTGTAGGAATGTTATGGTGTCGATAGAGCCAATAATCCATTCTTCAACGGGTCACCACCGAGCAGATCATCGAATCCGTTGATCCAAAATGCTCAGTTTTGTCATGGAAAGCCAAGTCAATCATCACCCGTGTTTATGGTTTCACCATCCTCATCCACTGGTGGAAGCTGCACCACTGTGAAATTGGGGCAAAAGCAGGCTGCAGTGAGGGTTGAAGGTTTCAACAGCCGAGGCATCTCTGCTGCTGCTTATTAGCAAACATGAGGTGAATCTCTTGGTCATATATGGTGTATTTTTATCGCTACAATAATGCTAAATCCTATTAATTCGTGATTTTACTTGTCGTCTTACATAAGAATATGATATCACTTGACAAAATCGTTGAGATATCAATAGAAAAACTAAGACTTTTCTGAATGTCATTATCTTGTTTTTAAGATGATAACCAAAAAGATTAGTCAGGAGAATTTAGCATTGTACACAGTAATACATAAGGGCTATAGATTGGCTTATCATGTGTCTTTGAGCTTCTGTTATTAATTGTTTCATATATGTATATTGGATTTGTGCAGGTAAAGAGACAAAGAAATCCACAGCGAACAGGGGCAAAAAAAGAATCCCCTTCGGTTACGTGGTGGAGTGACTTGAGTAATGTTATATCCTGTTAAATTTTGCAACTGTTTAGACTATGTAGATGTACATAAATTTTTGCCAGTCGAGTATTTGTAAAAATTACCTTTTGTGGAGTAGCGAAATAGAGAACTCCGCAGTAAATGTAAAACGGCTAATAAGAAGTAATAGCACTTTGGTGCTATGACGGGCAGCGTCGACAGAAAAGTTTTGATATATTCTATTGCAAATTATTTCTAATTGTTCTTTGGTTTTGTAAAAGGACATAACATGTTATCCCTTTATAGAGCAGAGGAGATGGTTTACCAGGTTTTGCTTCGTTGCTTATAGATTGCTGCATATAGTGATGGGAAATCTGATTATAATGTTTGATTAGATGATTGAGGGAAATTTGGGAGCACAAGATGTGGATATTTAGGCTTGCATTGCAAAGAAATGTACCACTTATGGCTATTCCAGTGACCTACAATTTCATAATAAGAATAACATTTGACAAATGTAAGCAATTATTTTTTCGCTCAGGTTGGCCCCCATCCTCCTTAACTATGTATGGCCAATGAACTCCTCGCTTTAGTCCGTTCGTTTTTTTCCTTCTTTGGGCTCGGGTCGATAGTCGCCGTGGTAGTAATGTCCCGGAGCCCGGCTACCGACCCGAGGCGCCGATCGGGAAAGTCATAAAGGGACGTTGAACGCAATTCGTCGTATATTACACTGGAAGTTATCAAATGTTGAACTCTTATTATCAAAAGAATAAACTCGCAGATGGTGAAGCTGACATTTTAAAACTATCATTACAACAGATGATAAAAAGTGAACATCAAGGTTTGATAGGAACGGCCAGGAGTGGTTCATTTCTTGGCAATGTGATTCCAAACTTCTCGCTCATATCCAAATCTTCGACTCTCATATTTCCTTCGAGCTTCCAATCAAACTTGAGAATCAAAGAACCCAACATTGTGTGTAACATTCGATGAGCAATATTCAATCCTGGACACATCCTCCACCCAATACCAAGTGGAGTAAATTCGAAATCTTGGCCTCTATAGACAATCTTGACATCCAAAAACCTTTTGGGCATAAATTTTTCTGCATCTGACCAAACATTTGGATCTTGCCCAATTGCCCAAAGATTACAAAGGATTTGTGCTTTCTTAGGAACAATGGAGCCTTGGACTTCTATGTCGGGCAACGATTCGTGAGGGATAAGAAAAGGGACGGGAGGATGTAGTCGAAGAGTTTCTTTTATAATAGCTTGTAGGTAAGGGAGTCTAGAAAGATCATGTTCCTCAATGTTCCTATTTTTGTTTTGCATAAGTTTAGCAAGCTCTAACTAAGCCGTCCTCATGTTTTTTGGGTTACGAATGATATACTATCAAATAATTATGACCGAGTTCAATCTTTTAACCATTAATCAAAACAATTATGTCAACTAATTTGGCATATGAAATATGTATTTACGTGCTAAGTATTTACTTACCGCAAACAAATGGTTGATGTCTTTCTTACTTAATTGTTTATCATCTTTTAAGTGGATATTGAGCAACGCGTCAAGCAGGTCGTTTTCTGCTGATGAAACGCCATCGCGGGGTGATGAGCTCCCTCTTGTTTGTGACCGTAGAAAGATGATCTTATCAAAGAGATCATATAACTTGTTCCCAACAATAGTTGCTTCTCGTGTTAGCCCTTGTGGATCCAAGGGTTTAAGTAGCGGAAAAAAAGTCTACTAGATTCGGTTTCCCTGCAACTTATGATGCACCGGTTATAATGTCCCTATATTCTTGTGACAACGTAGTGTCATATTGAGAGAAATCCCTAGAGAATAATAAGTTTGATAGAATGTTAAGAATTGCCGTGAACGCGATCGCCTATGTTCACGGCCTTTTTATTTGTACAACATTGAGTAACATGATCAAGCAGTTCTTGCACCTGCAAGTGTATTAATCAAATTGTATAACTGATTAATTACTTTGTTGTAGTGGATAAAATTACGTCCTGTGGACTATGTTATACTATACATGAATGAGTATTGAGTTTTCAAATATATTTGTCGGGCTTGTAAAATACATACCTTTTCCTTGCGTAGATTTTCACTACGGTCTAGACATTGCGCTGAGAAAAAATATTCTTTCATTATTCTTCTTAGTCTTCGCCATTTATCTCCAGCCGGCAAAAACACCAAGGAGTGTTGGCTATGGTTCACCGTTTGGGCGCTTATGGGAACTGATCGACCAGAGAACGATTGATCATGTGTTTGAAAGAACTCTTTGGCCATTTTAGGTGATGAAACAACTATGGATGTTATGCTTCCGAGCTTAAGTGACATTAAAGGACCATAACGTTTAGAGAGTGTGGCGAGAGAGCGATTGGGTTTGTTGCTTAATTCTAAGAGGTTTCCGATGAGGGTAAGGTCCTGGTGGAAGCCGAGATTTACGTTGGTTAAAGATTGTGAAGCCATAACCAATTGCTCTAGAGCAGTTGGTCACCGGGCTTCATCTTGGAGCTTGGGAGGGGTTGTTGCCCAGGTTCGAATCCCACAAAGGACTAGAATTTGGGATTTTCCCCTTAGGCGAATCGGGAAAAGGAGTGGGGTTATCCCCTAAGGAGAGACTCGCGGTTGGTATCTCTGCCCGAAGATGCGACGCTAACTCGAGCCAACAACTAACAACTAACCCGCCGTTCTAAATAAAAAAGATTGTGAAGCCATACCTCAAAGTTACAAGGAAAGAAAATAACAATAAAAGGTTGAGTCATCCATTAGTTTTCTAACAAATGTTATATTGAGTGATTCTTATATGGTTTAATTAGTTAGCCACCTTATGTTTACTTATCTTAAAACTATCACATTCATATTAAATCCTCCTTTTGAACTTTTTCATAAAAATACAATCTCTTTATTATCTACATGTTCAATTGTTGCAGTATTTCAAACATTGCAGTTTCGGGTTCATATTATTTCATTGCTACGTTTGATTGTGCTAAATAATCTTGTAACGTACTAATCGACGCCTCATTCCCTTCATTGTGTGGTCCTTCGTCAATAAGTCATCAGAGTTTGTCCATAAAACACAACTGCTAAAATTAAGTTAAAATTAGTAGTTTAGTACGTGTACGATCATGCTCGTTTGCTTTTCCATAGAAGCTTAAGATTAATTGCTGCGTCATTTTGGAAAGAACACATACATCTAATATTGAATTATCGTTTTCAACTTTTCATAGCTGTCTATACTCTATAGTCCAAATTTAATTTGGAAATCACTTTTTCGTCCTAACCTTGAGAGGGAGTCTTAAATGGTTTTAACGTCTCTAAGCCTTTTTTTTTTCATCATTTTATTTTTTTTATTAGTTTCGACTTTTCCATAAAAAATCACTGCTTATTTTTGGTTAAATAAAAATGTACAAGATGATAGGTGACAATTTGTATTGAAACGTCAAAATCATAATCAATGACGTGTTGAGAATGTCAATCCAAACATGACCCCCTTATTAAACGTGTTAACCATGTCGACCACCCATATAACCACAATCATATCTTGTTTGTTATCGTGTCGATGTCAAGTCGTGTTTTTGACGCGTGACAAAACTTTAATTGATAATCCAACAAATTCAGACTTAAAAATAATAATAATAAATAAATAAAAATAAAAATATTATGCTATTTTTTTCAACCTCTTATTCACTTCATATTAGGCCATCCACAATGCATATATGTGGCATACGCATAATAACAAGCTGGCATACGTATAATGCATTGTGAAATTGACATGTAATCAACTATTGAATAGCAGTTCAACTCTGTACATACACCCATTATACTGGTGATGTAAGCCCAAAATGATAATTATACTAATTAAATAATACAAACATCCCTACTCACTTCATAGTACAAGTACTTTATTATTTAAATATAGTACACTTATGTGCCAAAACTCAACTTTATAAGTTTATGCATTGTAAAAAATTTTATGTAGTGAGATGCAATGCTTAGGTGTACATGTATTACACTAAAAAAAAAGACATGCATTAAGGATGCCCTTAAGATGTAATCAGATTTATACATTTCGGTCAGAGGTTCATATTTAGATGTGTGAATCAAATTCACAACCTTTTAAATACAAACAACACCTTAGTTTATCAGGTTTTTTATCGTTGTAATTTGTAATATAGATAGTCATAATATAACCACAGTCCACATGTATGTGATTAAGCTCATCAGAGTTGGACCGGAACGGCCATGAGTGGTTCATTTCTCGGCAATGTGATCCCAAACTTCTCGCTCATATCCAAATCTTCAACTCTCAAACCTCCTTCGAGCTTCCAATCAAACTTGAGAATCAAAGAACCCAACACTATGTGTAACATTCGATGAGCAATATTCAATCCTGGACACATCCTCCTCCCAATACCAAATGGAGTAAATTCGAAATCTTGGCCTCTATAGTCAATCTTGACATCCAAAAATCTCTCTGGCATGAACATTTCTGCATCTGACCAAACATTTGGATCTTGCCCAATTGCCCAAAGATTACAAAGGATTTGTGCTTTTTTGGGCACAATGAAGCCTTGGACTTCTACGTCGTGCAAGGATTCATGAGGGATAAAAAAAGGGACAGGAGGATGTAGCCGAAGAGTTTCTTTTATAATAGCTTGTAGATAAGGGAGTCGAGAAATATCATGTTCCTCTATGTTCCTATTTTCGTTTTGCACAAATTTAGCAAGCTCTAACCGAGCTGTCTCCATTTTCTTTGGGTTATGAATGAGCTCGGCCATCACCCATTCTAACGTTGTTGATGTTGTATCAGTTCCCGCAACAAATAAATCCTAAAATGATATATCAAATAATTATGACCGAGTTCAATCTTCTAACCATAAGTCAAAACAATAATTTCAACTAATTGAGCCACTGAAATATGTATTTACGTGCTAAGGATTTACTTACAGTAAACAAATGGTTGATGTCTTTCTTACTTAATTGAGAATCATCTCTTAAGTGGATATCGAGCAACGCGTTAAGCAGGTCGTTTTCTGCCACTGGAACACTATCAAGGGATGATGAGCTTCCTTTTTTTTGTAACCGTTGACAGATTATCTTATCAAACATAGCATATAACTTGTTGCCATTCACCGTTGCTTCTCGTAATAATCCCTGTGGATCGAAGGGTTTAAGTGGTGGAAAAAAGTCTACTAGATTCGGCTTCCCTGCAACTTCCGTTGTATTGGTTACAACATCCCTAAATTCTTGCGACGATGTGGTATCATATCGAGATAAATCCATAGAGAATAATAAGTTGGATAGAATGTTAAGAATTGTCGTGAATGCAACCTCGCCTACATTTACAGCCTTTTTATTTGCACAACAGTGAGTAACATGGTCAAGCAGTTCATGTACCTACAAGTGCAATGATAAAGTATTAACAACGTTTACGATCACGATCTTTTCTAGTAGTGGCTATCATTATGCTTTTTTGTCTAGCAAAAGTATATATTATTGTCATTGCTACTTAAATCTGTGCACGTATGGGGTTTGGACAGATAGTATAAAGGGTAATTATATTTCAATAACATTCGTTTTGAAATTAAATGTTGTGCCAATTCATAAATCCATATATAATTTTATAATGTTTGGATTTTTCTATAAAATTATATAAATATTTTAATAATTATATAGTTATAATCAATGTTGCAAAAATCGTGAATCGGTACTGAGGCGGTCCGGGGCCGATTAACGATTTTTTACCGATTAATCGGCAGATTTCCGTGGAATTCTCTACAAGGTCCTGGGCCGATTACCGATTAATCGCCGATTAATCGGCCGATTCGGCCGATGTTTGCAACACTGGTTATAATACCCGTGTACGTACGAGTTTTTCTATATATAAATATATATATGTATATTTTTTTTATCATGTGTTAATATCTATTAATAGTTTGTATAGAGTTTTATTGCATGAAGGATTTGATTATGTTTAACTGATATGGTGTATATGTTGATCTTGTTCAAATTTAACTATTGATGTTATGTTATAGACATTATGTATCAATGTATGTTTAGTAGCACATGATGACCTTGAAAAAAATGTGTCATTATTATATGTAGAATCTCGTTTATTTATTTTTGTCTTACAGTACGAGTGAGATTGTGCATTCATTTTGATATTTATATTTATGTTAATAATAAGTTAAGCCGATCTTAAAACCTGTGCGCGGGCTAAACTTATAAAGAAAAATAACATGAGTCATTATTGGATGTGGATAGTTAAAAAATAATACATTTTCCGGATATTCTTACTTAATCTTATAAAGATGAATAACATGAGCCATTCATATATTTATATTGTCGTGTATTCATTTGCATGTCACTTAACTCGAGCTTTCTGTATATATTTATAACTCCATGAGAATACGTTAGTTTAATACTGTTGTATTTTTGTATAAAATATAAAGTATAAGAGGGTATAAAGTTTAGGGGATATTTATTAAGTTTATAAAATTATTAAAACATATGAAAACTGATAAATATATCTTATTCAAAATTTAATAACTGAAAAAATTTCATCCTTTTTAAGTTTTATTTCATTGTGGTGGACAAAATTAAGTAAGAAATATGTATACGAAGGGTCGTTGAATTATCGAGCATATGTTATGTGTCGAGCTTGTACCTTTTCTCTGCGTAGTCTTTCACTACGATCTAGACATTGCACCGAAAACAAATGTTCTTTCGTTATTCGTCTTAGTCTTCGCCATTGGTCTCCAGCCGGTAAAAAGACTAAGGAGTTTTTACTATGGTCCATCGCGTGGATGCTCATAGGAACTGATCGACTAGAGAACGTTTGATCACGTGTTTGAAAGAACTCTTTGACCATTTCAGGTGATGAAACGACTATGGTTGTTAAGCTTCCGAGCTTAAGTGACATTAATGGACCATAACGTTTAGAGAGTATTGCGAAAGAGCGGTGGGGTTTGTTGCTTAGTTTTAAGAGGTTGCCGATGATTGGAAGAGGGTAAGGTCCCGGGGGAAGCCGAGATTTACGATGGTTAAAGATTGTGAAGCCATATATCAATGTTACGAGGAAAGAAAATAACAGATAGAAGGGTGAGTAATCCATTAGTTTGCATGTGCTTGTGTTTTAAAGTTCTCGCACAATCTTATTATATACTCGGTAATTCTTATATGGATTCATTACTCATTCATAGCCACCTTATGTTTACTTTTTCTTTTTTGGTTTACCTTATGTTTACTGTTAAGTATCTCAAAAGAAAGAAAATTCATGGTATAAATTCATACTTCTGATTTTTTTTTTTTTTTTTTTTTTTTTTTTTTTTTTTTTTTTTTTTTTTCCTTTAAATTAATTTCTCCCTTTTAAAAATTTTTTTTTTGGGTTTAATTTTTTTTTTTTTTTTTTTTTTTTTTTTTTTTTTTTTTTTTTTTTTTATTTTTTCCCATGAAATGCAATCTCCCTTTAGAAACATTGTATTTTGGGGTTAATATTATTTCGTTTGATTATGCTAAATAATATCCTAATCGGGGCCTCATTCCCTTCATTGTGTCATCCTATTATAATCTCACATCTGATCTATGAACTTGTAATAAACAGTAGAAAAATAACAGAACGTAGAAAAATAACAGAACAAGAACGGGGAAAATAACGGGTCCAAATGGCATAAAAAAACAAAACATCCCTCAAATAATTTGACATGTTATAAAAATTACCCGATGCGTTTAGCTAATTACAATTTTTTTTATACGACAAACTTTTTATCAAATATTTGCAGGATATTTAGTAATTTTCTTATAAAAAAACTGGTGAAAAAGTCTTTAAATTACAAATAAAAAGTGTCAAAAATTGGAATATTTTTAACTAGCACATGATTTTATATATAAAAAAAAATGAATTTTAGTGTATGTTGAAAAGAAATACAAAACACCCTCACGGACTATGTGGCATGCTACAAAATTTACCCGATGCTTTTTAACTATTTACAATTTTTTAGAGTAACAAATTTTATTTATCAAATATCTAACAAATATTTAACATTTTCCTTATAAGAAAATACCGATGAAAAGGTTTTTAAATTGCGAATAAAATGAACCCAATAACGCAATACTTTTAGCTAACGTATGATTTTATAAAAAATATTGAATTTTGATATATTTTTTTGTGTTATCAGTTTGAATTGTTCAAAGTAAACCCCGTTGCAACGTGTGAGGTAACACCTACTAGTTTGTCCACAAAACACAACTGCTAAATAAAGTTATATTAGTCTAAGATCATGTTCTATTGCTTTGCTATGAAAGCTTCAAATTAAATGCTAAGATCGTTTGTTTGAAAATAACACATATATCTAACATAAGTTATGGTTTTAATAGCGGTCTATATTCCAAATTTAATTTCGAAATCAATTGTTGGTCTTAGTTTGAAATAAATGATTTTGTGGTTAGTTATTTAATAATAGATCAACCAAACAGCTATGGTTTATTTTGTTTCGAATTGGTAAATTTGAATTTAAAACCGAACTCCAAATTCTGTTAGGTTTAATCTCAGGGCCTGTTTGGTTTGTAGATGAGTTTAGTTTAGAATTTTGATTTGAAGGTAAAGTTGTATATTAGGATTTGGATTTGGATTTGGATTTGATGTAGGAGAGAGAAAATAATATTTAATAGTATTAATTATTTTATATAATATTTTTGTAAAAAAAATATTATTATTAAAAATAAATATAGAGATAATGAGAGTAGAGGTGTAAGTGGGGCCCACAAAAAACATGAATATTTATCAAATCCCACCCCTCCCTCCTACTTTTGAAAAGTGTGGGATCATTGGGGTTGAGTCCCAATTTTAAACCCTATAAACATAACCAAACATTAGATTTGCATTTATTAAATTCAAAACCCAAGCAAATCCCACATACCAAACGGGCCTTCAATTTCTCTAGTACGCTGCTTTCTTGTTCCGACTAAGCAGCCCGGTACGTGTAAGCAACTTGAAAGAAAGGATGTAAGATCTTCCTTACAAATGAAATGGGAATGAGGAACCAACTTATATAAGGAAAGAAGTGCTGCTCATTTCAATATATAAGTGTTTAATACAGTAAAACCAAATCGCAAAACTTGAGGAAACCAATATTTTCCTTTATTTATAAAACAAAAGTGGTTAAAGTGAAAATTGAAAAGTCAAGAAAGTGAAATTTTAAAAAAATTAAAAGAAAAATGTTGAAACAATTAATTAAGCAAGTGAAAAGTTGAAATTAAAAAACGAAATATTGAGAACATATGTTTCAAAAAGAAACTATTAATAAACATCGAAAACCGGATTGACGCGAGACGCTTCAAACTTGACGGGTTGACCCGGTTTAATTTGACCCGTTTTCCGACTCAAGCCGTCGGGTTGACCCGGTTTAAATTGACCCATTTTCGACCAGAACGGTTCAAGCGGTTGAATCACCTGGGTCGAAACGGGTTTCAAAACATTATGTTAATCCTCAAATCCTCAAACTTTTATTATTTTTCGTTTGTAACTTATAAACTTTTTTTAATCACTAAAACTATTTGCCACTTCAAAATCTTGTTGTTATGCACAGGTACTCTTATAGTAAGGTGGTGTTTGTTTTTCATTAAGAGGCTCTTAACAGCCTCTTAATCTGAACCGTTCAGACGCGGTCAGATATTTTGGTCGTTCATACCGTTTTTTTTTTTTNAAAAAAAAAAAAAAAAAAAACTAGTACAAGCAAGCAAATGTGCGGTTCAAACATGAGTTTTTTTTCCGTTCAGATGCGGTCAGATTCAGACATTTACTCCTCAGATTCAAATTCAGATGTGCGGTTCAGATTCAGATTTAGAGCCTCTTAACAAACAAATACCTCCAATGGTATAAACTCGTACTCAAACAACTAATGAACTATACAATGATTTATATATACGTTTTGCTAATACACTACCCACGTAGTTTGAGAAGCGACAAACTGATCAAAACTTTACCGATTCTCGTAATACGGAGTAATAAACACCACTGTTTTTACAAGTTTCAACCAATGTTACCATTTTATAAACCCACATATGCTTTTGACATTTTTAGGGTTATTTTGATTTCCATGAGTCATATCATATTCACAAATTAAAAAAGAGAAAATAAATGTTATTGTGTTTATGTGAATGACCAGGGTGAACATCGTTTGGTTTGGTTTGGCTTGGTTTTTGGTTAAAAACAAAAACCAAATCGAAAATTTCGATTTATTTAGAAACCATTTTATTTCGGTTTTAGTTAGGTTCTACTTTTTTGTTTTCGATTTCTTTTTGGTTTCACTTTACAATTCTTTGGGGTCTTTTTTTTTCTTTTTTTTTTCTTTTTTTTAACATAGATTTCATTTCACGCCTCATAAATGGAGGAAATTTGAACACAACAAGTTACATTGAACATAACAAGTTAAGCCAAAACAATACATACACCAAAATAGTTGTGACCACCTACAGCAACACCATACAAGGGTGGGGGGAATAACCCGAGTGAGCTTTTGGTAGACACAACCATATGAAGGTGTAGCTTGACAAAAATACATAAAGTACATAAAACATACAAATAAGATAAAACTAAGCATCCATAAAGGAGTCAGACCTAAACCTAACATATCTAAAGCCAAAACCCAAGGCAACAGCAAGCCATCGATGGCGGACCGCAACAGATCTGAGCAGAGGAGTCCGGGAGACAGCGGCAACAGCAGCGAACGGCGAGTGAACGGCGGCAGTGGGCGGTGACAGATCTGTGGGTAAGGATTTTTATTGAAAGAAGGTAAAAGTGAAAAAGAGATCTGGACGGTCGACCGAAACCGACCGCCGGAATTATTTAGAAAGGGTGGAGTTCGGTTTGATGTTATTTAGAGAAAGGTATGAGATATTTTTTTAGAGAGAGAGAGTAAAATAACAGTATTTGTCTATTTGATTTACCGAAGTTTGGTCTTTTCGATGTCGAATTTGCAATGTATCATAAGATAATACTATTAAGTTTTAGGAATAAAGGAACACACTGGTGATGACAATAAGAAACTAATGACTTTAAAAGAAATATTAGAAGAAAATTGTTTATTTGTTGTAAAGCTAATGATACAATAATGACAAGAAATAACTAATGAGTACCCAAAAAAAAAAAAAAGGTGTTTAAAGATTAGTAGCATTTTGTCAGTTTCGAGTCCATTGCTTTTACTCCGTTCAACCCCAAGAACCACGTGATCCCACGAATGTTAACATGATAAGCACTATAATTAAACAAGTAATCCCACAAATGCTAACATGATGGATGGAAAGTCAGTCTTAGACGATATAAAGAAGATGAAAAATAGGGGTTTAGAATGTGAACTGATATTTGTTTGATCGAGTAAGTTTACTCCCTTAAAAGTGAGTTTAAATAAACAAAACTACAAAAGTAGTTTTTTGTTATTATTGTAATTTAGATTTAGATTTATATTTTGTGCGGTTGTTTTTTCGACACAGTTAAATAAGGTGACCTGAAAAAGTGGCGAAAAATTTGGGAAGAGACCAGAGTGACATGGTGCTTGTTTGGCATGCACACGTGCAAATTGCTGAATTTTGTAAGTTAAAAATAGGTTTGATGATATTAACCAATAAAAAATGTAAGGGAAATGATAATTACACGGAGCAAATTACTTTGCACACAGAATTTCAAGATGAAAAAACCTTAATACCCTTTAAATAGTTTTTTTACGTTGTTCTTCTCCACCCTCTTTTTGCTTCTCTTTTAAAATCTTCAACAAAACCTACCGTACCAGCCACAGAAAACCGCTGGCTCCTTGAAAAAAAACATTAAAGTTTAAAGATTGATTAGCATGATCGAATTAATCGATGTAGTTCAAGTTCAATCGATGTGGTTCAAGTTCTTATATTATATCCGGTATAAACGTATCAAAATCGAAAGCTTATAGATTCACACCTGATCTTTTTTTGTTGTTTTATATTTGATCCTTGTATCTTAGTCGTGTGACTTAAATGCTGTAACATGTTTTTGTAATTTTAGCATTTTAGGGGTAAGTATGTACGATACATGCTACATGCTTTGAATGGATTCTACTATTGAAATAATTGTGTCTTTTAAATGTACCGTCAAATTGGATGGTCGTCGGAACCATCGGAGAGAGTAGTCAGCTATAATAGGTTTAAAATGATGACAGTTAAATATGGCTTCAGGATTGACGGAATACAACGACAGTGAACTCGATGTCATATTGATTGATGATGGATCGAATGAAATAAATTCAAATTATAAGTCATGTTTTTGCAAGGAGTTTATAAGTTATTAGACAATATTTTCTCACATTGTGGTGGTTTATTGATACAGTTTATTACAACACCGATTCAAATTTGCCGAATGCAACTAATTATAAGAGGGGATGACATGTTAAATACTTAAATGTGACCATCAGGTGAAACTCTACGCTGGTAAAAGGCAAGGGAGAGAGGTCAACTAATGGAAAAGAAAAAGTCCAAAGAAATCTTGAGGGCAATAATGTCATTTCATCTTAGATTGCTGTGTGCAAAGTAATTGACTCCGTGTACATATCATCTCCCAAAATGTAAAGTCTATACAATATTATGACTTTTTTCTGGGTTGATTGGTGCTATTTGAACATTTAAAAAAGTATGTTGCTGTTAGATGGATTTATCCCTATTTATTTTATTTCATTACACAAACATTAATGCGTGTTATAAAAATGAAATAATATTGATTGTGTGAAAATTACAACCAAATAGTTGTTAATGTGATTTTTTAAAATGTGCGTCAAAGGCACACATTGAGTTTATATAAAAAAAAAAAAATTAGATATCAATAAATTCAAAATTATATTTATGGTAATTTTGTGTATATTTAATGAGAAATTAGTGCACTTTTTAATATAATGAAAGTGCACTTTTTAAAAAACTTATTTGCCCTTGTTCAAAAATATTTACTATTATATAGTGTTTTCTTTAACTTTTAAATTTTGTCCATTTCTTTAGAATAAATCATAGTAGTAAATCAATGTGAGAGAGTGAAGATAAAGAAATCATAGTAGTAAATCAATGTGAGAGAGTGAAGATCCTTTTATTCCACCAGAATCATCCCCGTTGCTTTTTTAACTCATTAATAAGTTCATTTACAAACGAGTTGTGATTGGGAGACCTAATTTTAGGCCTAATTTTATGCCTAAAATTGCATGTCACTACTTTATTAGTTGTAACAACAGGACCCACTACTTCACAATCCAATGAGGTAGCTCCACGCCTCCACATATGTTAGGCACACAATTAGGCACAAGTTGTAGGTCTCTAAATCATTTTCCTTTACAAAAACTAGTTGATATTGTCATATATTTCATGGTGACGGTGATATTATTACTTTATCGTATATAAAACTATGATTAAAACTATTATAGAACTTAATAAAATGTATATTCTAAAGTCATCAAACAAAAGGGTAGATTTGTGCATAGTATCAACTACTATCAAGATCACACACAAAAACAAATTAAAATGGTAAATTGGTTTCAAAACACAAAAACCTACAAAATTGAAAAACCGATTCACGCAAATGATAATATCCAAAATTGTTTGTAGCAATAATTCGTCATCGAATTATCATGCCTAATTAATGTCATCTTTGTCCATATTTAGTACTTCAATTTTATCTCCAACTACGTCTATTAAACTTCATCTATTCATCAGAAAATTCGTCATTGAATTCAATAAAATCAATTCTCAACCGTATGCCAAAATCAACATTACGAATCATATCTAAAACGACATTCACATGACTCGTCCTTCTTTTTCTTGTGGCAAACCTATTAAAACAATAATAAACGAACAACTAATTTCGTATAGTAGTTAAGATCATATATAATATAATATTAATAAAAAAGATCAGTTAAATAAGCATGCAAGGCAGTAATATAGACAGCATACGAGGCCGTTTAAATGAAGATCCATACTACGGAGTAATAATTATACTAACGATCATCTGATTAAACTGAATAGTCAATACATGCATGTAATATAAAAGAGGAGAGTTATTTTACATACATAACTTATCTTATCTTACATACCAAGGGACTCATCCCTACCATCCATTTAAAATGAAATCAATGGTTTAGATTAAAAACATTTGATATTTCACTTATCTTTTATAATTTAAATATCTCTTAAACCGTTAATCGTTAAACGAAAATAAGTACACCATCGCGACGAACATTTAATTATCTTTCTATATACTGGCATTTTGATATACTTTCGACAAAAAAAGAAAAAAAAATATCGTTTTTTTTTTTTTTTTTTTTTTTTTTTTTTTTTTTAAAAAAAAAATTTTTTGGAAATTTTTTTT
>LBNU01034730.1:266321-308207 GCA_014162995.1 Artemisia annua
TTTGTCGAAAATATATCAAAGTGCCTATCTATAGAAAGATAATTAAATGCTCGCCGTAACGGTATATTTTTTTTTCGCTTAACGATTAACGGTTTGAAAGATATTAATATTTGAAAAAAAATGGGTTTTTTAAATTGTTAGAATTAATCTCATTTATTAGATAAATAAAGATGAATGGTGAAAATTAATCCCTTACTATCTAAAAAAAAGTTTGGTACTCAAATAATCTTAAATTAATATAAAATTGTATCTTTGTTTTGTAAAAGCTTTATAAAGATGATATATGATTCACGAGTAAATAGAGTTTTTTTTTTTTTTTTTTAGGCAATAACATATATTACACTCAAAACACAAATACACAACAAAAGTCATCCCTCTCCTTAAATAAGCCACTTAAAGAGCAAGGGACCCAAGATACTAAAACAATACAAGCTAAGGGTGCAACAGACACAAAATCTAATCATAGGAGCCAAACAAACACACATCCCATCCAGTGTGCCAAACACCCAAATGACAACCATGGGAAAACATTTTATAAAAAACTAAAATTTGCAAGCCTTGATCGGGTCCGAACACCACTCCATCCACGATGAAATAGTTTCCTTTGCTCTATTAGAGATCCAATGAAATGAGAGAACTTGTACCTCATCACAAACTGTCAACATATTTGAAACTCTATTTTCAAAGACTCTCTTATTTCTAGCGTTCCAAATCATATATAACATGACCCAACAAACCGCTTGCCAAACCGTTCTTTGTTTTTTATGAAAATTTGGCAAGCCTTTGTGTTGAATAATATCTTGAAGTGGCCCAATATTAAACATACCCATATTCCACCACTTAAAGAGTTTACCCCAAGAATCTATTACCCGAGAGCACCCTAAGAAGAAATGATCCACCATTTCGATATCATTTCCACAATGCAGACAAAGAGTTGAGTTAAGATCAATACCAAGATGTCATTTCTACCGTTTCGATATCATTTCCACCGTTTCTTTTCTATTTTCACTTATTGATTTGTATTATTAAAATTGGAAAGTGGCACCATACATTTAGTCAATATTTGTCACTCGAAGTTAGCTATATATTGGTAAATAAATTTTAAAAAAACAATAATTTGGTCAAAAACTCGTTTGAAGGCACATGTTAGAAAACTCATTCTTAATTGAGAATCAATTTGTCTAGTTCGTAATATTAGACTACGTTTATCAACAATCTATCACAACCTAATCTCTTATATTATTTTTTTTTCCCTTCACTTACACAACCAATAATACAACCAATCTATATTTTGTTATCATTTATCAACAACTCAACCCAACAAATACATACAACCAAGCTATTCTTTTATAAAATAATAAGTATTAAAAAGAAAAAAGAAAATAAATAGTCATTCACTGGTTCCCAAGTGGCAGATTAGATGTTGTCAACTTAAATTGCCATGAGATCTGTTGATGAAAAGATTGGAGGGTTTTTGCTAAAAATTTTTGTATAATTACCCAACCGATTGAGTTGCCAACTCATTGATAAACATGATCTTAATGTTGATGCAAGATTGGGTGGTCCATCTTTGATAAGGATACAATCACAAATATAGACGAATGTATTCCAGAATTAAAACGATTGATCTTGACAATAACTTTACATACTCTAGAAAATATCATGGTTCACAGCACACAAAGTCAATATATTTGAATTAGAGAGAACTCTTTAAATGGACCAGATCCGTTATGTATTTAAGAAACAAGATGTCGCATAAATTTTTTTTTATCAAAATGACTTTTTAAATCTCATCGGTTAGATTTATTTGAGGAAAAAATTTTCACCTTACAAGTGTGTCTTTCGCGACATTCACACGACATATTTTTTAAAAAACTTGACTTATTTGCATGTTAAAAACATAAAAACGCGAATCATTTAGCAAAAGTAAAATGCAGCCTATAATAAAACGCGATCAAATTTTATTTAACAAAGTTAATCGCGACTTAGTAAAACACGACCCAATATTGTGACCTTTTCAGCAAAATTTGACACAAAACGCGACCCTACACGTTAGTGAAAAGGTGACCAAAACTTGAAGGGAAATAATTTGCACACTCTTAAAATTTATTGGGACACTGCATTATGTGCAATAGACAATTGTACTTTAAGTATAACCTGCTTTAACTACTAGTACAGTTGAGTGTCCCAATAAGATTTGCGAGTGTGTCAATCACTCCTCAAACTTGAAACATGGCCATAACATACTTTTAAAATGTTTTATTTGAGAAGTAGGTGCATGGGAAACATAAACATATGTATTGCCTATCACCTTTTAAATTCTATATTTTTTGGTGTCGTAAATCTTGACCGCCCATTTAATACCTATAAGATCAAAATGGTATTGTAAAACTTTTGTTAGTGAATGAACAAGGTATAAAATGTACTTTTGGGTCCGTGTGTGAAATGTACTTTTGTTGCAATTTTTACTTCACCAATTAGGCTTGTAGGTATCTAAATGTACGTTTGATTCATTTTTGTAAAATGGATAAATATTGTCTTTTTTGTAAAGAGGGTGTGAATATGGTTCCTTTTAGTAATTGGGCTTTTGAATTATGTAAATATGTGTAACAATTCACAATTTTCAGGTAATTATTTAACTATTTAATTTACTTATTATTTTTATTTTAAGTAAATTTACTCTCGCGAGTAACTAGATAAGTTATTCCGCGTACTTCATTAATCGTACATTTAACCTAAACCGACACCTGACAATATACAATATAACTATTTTTATGCATTTTGTTTTTTACAATCATAATTTAAATATCCCATTTTTACTTTTTGCATTTTTTTATAAAACTTTGCACATTTTGCGTTTTGTGCGTTTTCAATTTATTTAAACACCAAGTAATCACCCAACGAGCCCAATGATCACCTAAAATACCAAAATAGATTTTGATGACAAGTTTTAACATTTTTATAAGTTTTACATTTTTACGTTACCCGGTTTTAAGTTTCATGACTTAAGGGTTTAATGTTAGTAATTACCGGGATCAAACTATACCATTTATACTCTAATACTATAAATATTATACAAGATATTGACAATTTTAAAAAGGACACCACATAGTGCCATGTTTATGTACATGAAACACTTGTTTCATACTTGAAACTGGTATAATACCATTTTACATGACTCATCAAAATAATTAACAACACATTTCATTACATGCAAAACTAGATCTCACAAAACACATAAATTCTCTCTCGCATTTTTCCTACTAAAAATACAGCAACAACATCAATATTAAGAGTATTCAAAGCTTGGTTAGAGGGTTTTCTTGGTGATTATTTTGGAAGCTTCGGGTATCTTGGTTACTAGATCTAGTGTTCTTGTTATTTTCTTGATCTTACACCTCAAATCTTTGTAAGGAATAACTCCATATCTTCTTTTCCAGATCTGATGTATATTGAATTATATGTATTTTTCATGTTTCATATAGTTGTTGTATTAATTTATGCATTGTGCATAGCCTAAATTACCTAAAACTAAGATTGGGACTAAGTTTGCAAAGACCTTTCTGACCAGGGACTGTTCTCTTAATTTCTTCAATTAATCAATACACTTTGAGCCTTAGATAAAAATATAGGCCTGTAGATATATCTCTTAGCTTCGATTTGCCAGGTGGTTGATCGTGAGACGATACCCGATGAATTAACTAGAAAATAAACGGTAAAACTAGTCGGAAAACGCACACCAGATTTGGATGGCCAAAAACTCTAAAAATTTGTATTAAACCCACTATTGCACAAAACATAAAAGTTGTAGGTAACGCCCAAACTTGAACATAGCCGAAAACCCCGCGTAAAACGGAGTTAGGGAACTCAACTTATCGCGAAAATGGTGGGACTATCAAGTGCTGTCCCGATCAGACTTGACATATTAGGGTGAAATGGTAATCTCACTTAAGTTTTATAATTTTAAGAGCTATAAGACCCACAAATATGATTAGTACACTAAAATACATTTTCGGAAATATAAAATTTAAAGTATAACTCTTTACAGTTTAAGGAAAACGGAATTTCTAATATTAAATATCAACTTTTTATCAAAACACGCACCTAACTTAAAAATCTTATAACTTATTAAAATTTTACATAAAAATGGTCAAAAATATTTTTCTGATATTTATAAATATTATCAATAATGATAAAACTAATATAATTATTTTATAACTAAAAATTTATGAATTATAATTTTTTACACACACATTATTTTCTACAAATAGTAGGACCCATTTTTAGGAAATAAACACATAAAATTTATAAACACCAAATTAACCATGTATTGGCACATTAGAATACTTGGACTATAGAAATAGTATAAAAACCCGAACCTCTGACAACTTATAAATTGGGGCTCGTAACACTTTCACAACTTGTCAATTTTAGTCCTTGTCACTGTATAAACCGTAAAAACACTATGTACAATTGCATGATTGATATAATATACTTGCATTCATATTCTATTATTTTAAAACCTAAGACGTAACATATTATTTTTAGGTTGCTCGTAGGACTTTTCGGTTTACCCGTCACTCTACTTACATTTTGATATTCACTTTTGTTTACGGTGAGTTTATAGTCCCACGTTAACCGTTAAACTGTTTATAAATCTTTTTTTTGACGGCAAAGAATAGTATAGTATATTATAGATATATATAAGTAATATATATATATATATATATATATATATATATATATATATATATATATATATATATATATAAAGAACAAAGCTACTAGCAAGGAGCTAGAAGCATAGACAGTACAGACTAGACAATTACATGAACTAGACTCTACCCGAGGCTTTAACTGCGAGGCCTACAAAAGGGATGAAAAAACTCTAGCCAATTACAGGAAACCCGAGACTAGAGAAAAATCCCCACTCACGGAGGCCGAGCCACCGGTTTTCACTCCGGAGTGTTTTTGATGAAGACCCAAACAAGCCCCGAGGGTAAAAGAAAAAAGAAACAAAGAAGCTAATGTTCTGAACAACAAACAAAAGCTTGAAACACCAATTAACAACCTTTACGAACCCGCAAGCAACAAAGGATTTTTCAGCCATTCAACCCAATTACTCGACAAACGACCCCTGTGTGAAATCCAAGAGAAAGAAGAGGCTTGGATATTATCAAAGAGAACACCTTTCTTCATGAACCATTAATCACTTCAATGTGAACGCGAATATTGTGAATAGGCCTATTGGGATTGACGAATCCCGTTTGTGTGGTCAGTTAAGATGCCACAAACGCACTATATTTGAATAACTAGGTAAATGGCAAAGTACCTACCAGGGCATTATTATCATCTCTATGGTACCCCAGTTAACGTTTTGCGTGTCATGAGCTTAGTGCAATAATAACTACTTTATCAATTGTCTCATAAACTTGAAATCTTGTGGTCCATTATTTATACATATAAACCTATGAATTTCACTCAACCTTTGTGTTGACTTTTTAGCATGTTTTATCTCAGGTCCATAAGGTATTTGGCTAGCATGAAATCGCACGGAGAATATTTTGAAGGCTTGCATTGTTTTATTATTCGATAAACTCTTGAAAACCTTTATGTTAATACATTATGTTTTCTAAAACTACTTGGGACCTCTTGTAATTATGATATTTTATTATGATCGAATGATAAACTTTTAAAAACGTCTCATTTAAAGTCGTTTTCTATGATTATGACTGTTGTACTAATAAATAGCACCCCAATGACATTACATTTCGCTGCAATATTTTGAGGGTGTTATACTATGTAAGTACAATATTGATTAGGTAAATGTTAAAATTTATTTTACTAGAAAGGAATATGTTAATAACATGTTATAAGACAAAATCTTTACCAAATTCGATAATTTAAGATGTTAAAACACTTGAACATAACTTTTTTAAAGCAATGTTTAAAACAAAAGTCTCGTATCTTTGTACCAAGTTTGGATGAGAAAACTAAGTGTTGCTCAAATAAATCAAAGGCTCGTGTCTCAATGGTATCTAATGTTGTGTGAAAAGTTTTCCACTTAAATGGCAGTGGGTTTAAGTTCTGCTTAAGACATGTGAGGTAGATTGTGATCAATTCCTGCTTAAAACATGTGAAATAGATTGTGATGTATTATGTGTGAGATAAATAGTTTTCGTTTAAATAAATATATGAGCCGATAAGGTTACATTACGTTGCATTTTTTTATTATTAATTTTTTTTAAGAAATGAATGAAGAAAACAGATAGTACGTGTAGTTTTTATATTTTTTTAACTAAATAATATGTGTAGTTGACATTACGTATTTATTGCAAATTTGCAACCTCTCAATCATGTGGCCATGCATAGTAAATGGTTGTGTCCATAAAATAGAGATGACTCGCACTCTTACACAAACGGCAAACAAATGGATTATTCGACCCTCTTTCTCTTATTTTCTTTCTTATTAACAGTCGTCTACCTCACCACTATCTCTGGCCGTCGTAACTCTCGTTTTCCACCGGGACCTTACCCCCTTCCAGTAATCGGAAATCTTTTAGAACTCGGGGACAAACCACATTGTTCTCTTGCTACACTTTCTAAACGTTATGGTCCTTTAATGTCACTTAAGCTAGGAAGTAGAACAACTATAGTTGTTTCATCGCCTGATATAGCAAAAGAGTTTCTTCAAACAAATGATCAGTCGTTCTCTAGTCGATCAATTCCTGACGTGGCCCAAGTTGTGAACCATGATAAATACTCTATAGTGTGGCTTCCGGCCGGTGATCAATGGCGAAAACTACGAAGAATAGCTAAAGAATATATGTTCTCACAGCAACATCTTGATGCTAGTGAAGTCTTACGCAAAGAGAAGGTACGAGCTAACTTATAAAATTTGGAAAATGAAGTTACCGTTTGCACATGAAGAGAATATATATTTTTGATAGCATATGTATATGTGCAAAGATGGAAAGAAATGGGTACGGTTCGATCAGTGTGATCCTTAGACTAGTAGTAATAGGACACCCCAAACCACCCCCGTGCCATAGCTGAGTAAGCGGAGGTGTCTAAACATGACGATAAATATTTATTATAACCATCTAAGTTTAAATTTTAATGAGTTCCTTTGTCACTTTTAACGACTTTAAGATGAGTTTAACAAATATTTATTTAGAATATAACTTCATTTATTATTAACATTTTGAAGTTGGAAGTAAATTTTGAGGACATAAAATATATAAAAGGATATATAATTTGAGGCTCATAAAATTTTGATGCCGCATGCAGTAGCATACCTCGCACACCTTCGAATACGGCTCTGACCCCTCCCCATACGGAGACCGAATGAGACGCGTCCCCCTAGACCATCGCATTTGTTTGGTCTGTCGGTGGACCGAAAGAATGGTTTTGTTTGTGTGTGTGCTTTTTGTTTTAATTTATTTTTGTGAAGTTGATTTTTGTTTTGACCGCGGTTTTTTTACCACGAGTATTTTTTCCTAGTTTATTTTAGTGATATGCCTTAGAATATATTTTAGTAACTAATCTTTTTACGAGAAATGGTTAATTGCTGATCTATGTAATGAATGATCTTGTATTATTAGGCATGACTTTAGAATTTTGTTTTTGGTTGGTATAAATTATAATAAACATATGTTCGGTTTAGCTATTTTGTTACTCCTATTAAAATTTTAATAAAACTATGTCACAAAGATAATTTATTATAAAGTTTTGAGACAGAACCCTTGCTTGGTGTAGCTGTAGTCTGTCACAATTATTATGGTGTATGTCTTGTTTTGGCTTAACTTGTTATGTTCGATGTAACTTGTTGTGTTCAAATTTCTTCCATTTGTAAGGCGTGAAATGAAATTTCTGTTCAAAAAAAAAAACCACATACGGCAAAATTTAATGGTAAATAGTAAAGTACAAGTAAAGAGAAAACGTATAAGCATATGTCAAACGTGAGTTGATCAAAATATAAGTCAGATATTTCAATTATGCATGTATATTAATCATTTCGCTTCTGTTGTTCATGGATTTGTATTCGATCACATCCTATTAGTTTAAATTGATTAAAGTATAAAACTAGTATATGGAATTATATACTACTAACTTTTTACATTTAATATTTATTTTTATACTTTTAGGTACAAGAACTTGTTAACTATGTTGCTCATTGTTCTACAAGTGATAAGCCTGTAAATATAGGTGAAGTTGTGTTTACGACAACACTTAACGTTCTCTCCAACTTCATGTTCTCTAAAGATCTTGCTAAGTATGATTCTGCCTCAGCACACGAGTTCAAGGATGCAGTATGGAGTTTAATGGAGATTGCCGGGAAACCAAATCTGGCGGACTTTTTTCCAGTTTTCAAACCATTTGATCCGCAAAGGTTGCTGCGAAAAGCAAATGTTCACGCTAAGAAGATAATGGCTATTTTGGATAGAATCNGTTTAGTTCTCAAACCATGAGGCAACGTGACATTATCGATAATATCCAATTAGCTTCCTTTTCTTGGTTAAAGTTTAGAGGTGTTAAAAACTGTAATTGGTCTGTTTGGATCAATTCTCCTTTGTAATTGTCTCTAGCTTCTTGCTAGAGCTTTGTTTCTTATATATTTAATCTGCCGTTCCAAAAAAAAACTTTGGTTAAAATAGTCTAAACCACACTTGGTTCAAGCAGTTAGAGTATGACGGATATAAAGCTTTTTAACTAAATACCTTTAATTGTGTATGCACAAAGATTAAGATGTTTTTTTTTTTTTATTGCAGAAACCCAAACAACTGATCTTTTCATATAAATATTGGTGTAGGCTTTATTTATTGCGGGAAGTGACACTACATCAAGTACATTAGAATGGGCCATGGCTGAGCTAATTCGTAACCCGAAAGAAATGGAAAGGACTCGGTCAGAAATCATCAAATACATGCGAGACAACAACCAAAATATACAAGAATCGGATATCTCTCAACTTCCTTACTTGCAAGCTATTATAAAAGAAGCTCTTCGGCTACATCCACCTGCCCCTTTTCTTGTCCCTCACCAAGCCATACGCGATGTAGAAGTCCAAGGCTTCATTGTGCCCCATAATGCACAGATCCTTTGTAATGTTTGGGCAATGGGACGAGACCCGAAAATTTGGTTAGACCCAGAAGCATTTTTGCCTGAGAGGTTTTTAGATGTTAAAATCGATTATAAGGGCCAAGATTTCGAGCTCATCCCATTTGGTGCTGGGAGAAGGATTTGCCCGGGGTTGAACATGGCTCATAGAATGTTACACATAATTTTAGGTTCTTTGGTTTATAAATTTGATTGGAAGCTCGAAGGAGATATGGGGGCAGAAAATATCAATATGGACGAGAAATTTGGGCTCACGTTATCAAGGAAAACACCACTATTCGCTATTCCAATCAGAATTTAAAAATATAACATGTACTGAAGGTAGTTTCAAATTCATTTCTTGTAGTTGTAAAGAAAAAAATTAAACTTCATGGGTTTAATAGATCTATATTGATCTTAACTCTATAATAGATTAGTTTTGTTGTGAGTGACTTATTTACTCATATGTGTTGTGAGACCTTTAAAAGTTTATAAAATGTACTCGTAATTATAAGAGAGTTTGGATTTAATTTTAACAATAATTGCTATTTCGCTAGGATCAAGATCCTCTCAAATTGTAGTCAAACATGATTGATCATTTTGATTTTATTGTCAGAGTGAACTGATAAGCGGACCCATAGTTTTTACTAAAAGGAATTGTTTTATGTATTTATCGATTTGTGATTGGTGAACATGATCTATAATGTTTGACTCAAATTGAGAGAATCATAATCCATATCGCTAACAGTACTATACGAGTACATGCAAGCCAATAGTTGGAATACCGTTATGAAGATGTTACAATTCTCATGATGCTAAATTGCAAGTTTGGAACATTAACAATAATAGAAAACAAAATATATTTTAAGAGCACTAAAAGGTCAACGTACAGAATTGAATAAGCTAGGGGCTAAGCGTTATCACGAAAAACATAAAATTTCCATCATTTGTAAATGCTATTATCACAAAAAATCCATAATCGAAAAATATTATGCATCAGGAAGTTTAATTACAGGATATTGCGGGTACCATGCTAGTGATGAATTAAGCATACTAAGTTGTAATCAATTGTAAAACAGACTCCAAACAAACCAAACATTCAATGAATCGTTTATAAACCAGAAGTTTGGTTATGTTTATTATACAAATGAACATGAACAATATTTGATGGTTTTTAAAGCTAAATGAATGAACACAAACAAATTAAATGTCTCATTTAATTTGTTCCTTTAAGTCCGTGAACGTATAGCAATTCGTTCATTTGTGTATGTTCATTTACGTTTGTTTGTTTATGTTTGAATTTTATGTTTAATATATACACTAAAGCAAATACACAATTTAATTAGCACAAACAAACATAAGCAAAAATGAACAAGCTTATTTTCTTAATGAACGGACACATTAAGTTCATTTTATTTAAGTGTTCACATTATTTGGTAATTTCGGTTAAAACTCAAACATAAACCAACAACCACAAATATGCCTTATTTTTGTTCGGTCAATTCTTTAAATCCCTACTTCCTACTTATCGGAACAAATTATTTTCCTTTCTCCTCTTTCTTTCTAAATCTCTTTTTCTCAAACTCCAATCAAGTCCTAGTTTCTCATAGTGTTTTGATTAATGGTTGGGTCTTTCATTAATCCATATAATGAAAATACTTAAACTACCAGAAATTATTTTAATCCAATAGGCCTCATATTAAAAGTTTGTTTTAAGCCCCCCGAGTTCAAAAAGGTTTCCGAATTTGGATAATAAGTGTTAAGTAGTGGGACAATTATTTTTGTATTTGTACGGTGTGATAGTTATACTTTTAAGTAAAATTCGTCATCAGTTGCATGTTATATATGTTAGTATTAATGAGAATTGATACATAGACCTAATTGTAGACCTAATTGTGGACCTAAAGACACGTGGCATCATCCTGATGGTTGCAGACAGGGACCCACTTATTTTACAACCCATCAGGATGATGCCACATAGTTTTAGGTCCACAATTAAGTCTATAATTAGGTCCGTATATCATTTCTCTAGATGTTACTTGGAAAATTTAAGATTCGTTTCGAAATGTTTGTTTAATTTTTGTTGTACGTTGGACATTAAAATTTACGCTATCGACAAAAAGTATGTATTAAAACATCATTAAAATTTTCTATTATTCTTGTCACATCATTGTATATTAGATATCTTCTAAGTGAAGATAACTCGATCAAGATTCAAGAGCAGCCATGTCAAAATGCTTTCTTAGTTCAATGTTATGATGGGTCATTATTAGTCTTCTTGATAATTCAATGTATCAAGCTACAATTGAGCTCAAAGTTTTAGAATGCTTGTTTTTTTCTTTCAGCTAGAATTCAAGCTAGGTGGCTAGTTTTAAATAGGAAACATGCAATAAATGGATTCCGTGGTCATTACTTTTTAATGCAATACGAAGATGTTTTTTTTTTTTTGAACATAATACGAAGATGTTTAACCACATGGTTCTTGTAGACAAACCAACGGATTGTTCCACCTTGTTTCTCTTAGTTTCTTTCATCTTAACATTTGTCTATGCCGCAAGTGTCTAGTCGTCGCAACCCGCGACTTCCACCGAGACCTTACCCTCTTCCAATATTTGGAAACCTTTTTGAACTCGGTGACAAACCTCATTGCTCTCTCGCTACACTTTCTAAATGTTATGGTCCTTTTATGTAACTTAAGCTTGGAAGTAGAACAACTATAGTTATCTCATCGCCTGATGTTGCCAAAGAATTCTTTCGAACAAATGACCAATCGTTCTCTAGTCGATCAATTACCGATAGCGCCCAAGTTGTGGACCATGATAAATACTCCGTAGTGTGGCTGCCAACGAGTGATCAATGGCGATAACCAGGGGCGGTACCAAAAAAACTTTCAAGATGGGGCAAAACTTAAAAGTGGATGCTAGGTCGGGTCATGTCAATAACTCGACTTTTGTTGCTATAATAAAATCAATTCTACTTTGAATGAAAGTGATGTTTTTTTGGGTATTTGTTTGCATGCGAGAACCAAAACTAAGATTTGGTGATGATATGCATAATATTTAGCACATATTTACTCTTTTTTTAATCCATATTAACACAAGTAGTTAAAGCAAAAATAAAAGGTTCGTTGACAAAAATTCACAACAATCTATGGAGTATGGAAATATGGAATAGCACAGGAATCGAACATCATATATCCAAGAAAGTGCAAATGCCTTTAACCACTTGAGTATGATGCAGCTATTCGATAAATTTTTACCATTATACTATTTAACCATTTTATGGGGGCAAAATGAAAATCACTTATTATCTTCGTAAAATCGACATTACTCGAATGAACTTTGTGGGGGCAGTTGCCCACACTGCCCTCATTGTGGTACCGCCCATGGCGATAACTACAAAGAATAAGTAAAGAAAATACGTTATCGTGGCAACATCTTGATTCTAGTGAAGTCTTGCGGAAAAAAAAAAATACGAGTCCACTAATAAATATTCAAAAATGTCATTAGTTGCATATATTTGAAAAAATAACTATTTTCTAACATGTATATTGTTCATTAGTGTTATATATGTTTCAAGTAAAATAAAATTTATTGTTTGTGTAAAAAATACTTTTGATGTCCACATATAAAAACTGTTTCAAGTATATATATATATATATATATATATATATATATATATATATATATATATATACACACAAAATAAAAAAATAATAAAAAAATTGTTTGCATGTGCATATAATACTTTAATGTCCAACTATAAAAATTGGGAAGTATGTTGTTTCCTTTTATATTTATATAGTTTTCATGTCTTAGTATGATATTAGTTTATATATATATATATATATTTTTTTTCCTTTCACAAATTTGGTATCACTGTACTTGAACTTTCTAAAGCTTTAATGGGGAATGGAGTGTAAATATAGTTCAGATTTAGGATGAGATGGTTGGTTCATGTATAACAAAATGCATGGCCATCTTTCACGAGGGTTTAAGACACAAGATTTTCAAGTAAGGTATGTTCCTGTTTAGTGGCTTGTCGAAATCACAATTTCGACACAAGGTTTCTTTGGGATTTTCGGTTTTGAAAGCCCAAAAGGTGTTGAGGTTGCTTAGTTGTTTAATTTACTACACGAGGGCAAAAGAAGCTACCCTTTAGTAATGATACTCCCTCCGTCCCAATTTATTTGTTCACTTTTGACTTTTAAAGTCTTTCTTTTACAAATTTGACCATAACTATTTTCTTTTGCGTTATATAATACTTGATGCAAATTATATGAATGGATTGTGTTTTAAATGTATTTTCATTGGATATAATTTTTATCAAGTATTATATAACACAAACAAAAAAATTTAAGGTCAAAGTTGACAAAGAAAGACTTAAAAAGTCAAAAGTGGACAAATAAATTGGGACGGAGGTCCTGTTAAACTTTAAAACTATTTGGGCTATGTAAATGTACATAGATTTTTGCCAGTCTAGTATTTGTAAAAGTTATCTTTGGCGGAAATGTAAAAGGAGCATTTGCATATATATTCTTTTAAATGCAAAATTACAAATATATTCTAATGGGAAATTGTAAGATACTAACTAACACATAACACGGATCAACTTGTAGTATGGATCGAATAGTAAAGAAAGAAAGAAAGAAATCTAGAGAGAGAAAGTAGAGTGAGAAAGATGGGAACCTTGAGAGAAAACAAAAAAAAAAGAAAATAGATTATGAAAAGGTCCAACCCTCTCCAAGGAGGGAGAGGGCTATTTATATGTACAAGGTGTTGCTTGCCTCTACTAGGCTGTGGATCGGGCTGACAGTGGGTAAAGACCCGACCTGACTCCACGAATACTAACTAATACTAATCTATGTACTAATTACTATTATAAATACTACGAGCTATACAATGCTTAATCGTACTTGGGGTGACCGAATCTTCTATAAGAAAAATCGTATTCCTAACAATCTCCCCCTAAGGGAGGTCAACCCATAAATTAAATCTTGAATTCTTGCATTGAGATCTTTGTCGATATCTTTGTAGCTCGTAGTTGTTGATTCTTCAATGTAAAGTACTTTGTGCTTTCAGCAGCGGACTCTAGATGACTTGCTTGATGTGTAGGATGATCTTTGGTATTTCTTCGTGTTCATCATCCAAATTAAGTAGCTTCAAATCATCTTTGAGTGGAAGTGTCTCTTTGTGATGTTGTGATTGTCTTTGTGTTGTCATGCTCACACTTTTCTGGATCATGATCTTCTGCATCAGAGTTGTGGAAGCATAGTCAAAGCCCATTCCATGATCATGATTTCTTTAGACTTGATGTTGAAGTGTGAGCATGAGATGATGAATCGGCATCTTTTCAGCAATCAGCACCAATCGTCATCTTCTTTGTTTCTGGTGGGAATAAGCCTTTCCTACATGCCCATACATCTTTGATGAGTGAATTTCCATGGTTGAGTAGTTCTGACGGCTCCTTTTAGATGTCGGTATGAGCATGTGGAACTGGAGTGATGGTGGTGGATGACGATAAGTTCGGTATGTTGGGCTGCATAAAACTTGGTTAGTAATAAACATACCAGCACTTACAAGTTCGGACTTCGAGATCGTCAACAGCATAGTGTGAAGACTTTCTCTAATCCTTACCAAGGTCGTTCCTAATCGGATGCCCCCCGAAAGAGCTTTCACTGACATATCAAAGTACATCAACGATTAGGTGAGTCGCTAGAGATCACCCCATGACTGTAGACCTTTTGAAACACCACCGCAAACACTAAGCGTAATCCACAAGAGATTACCGAAGTGACTTGCTGTCAGGGCTGTTTGATGTTGACCCTAGCAGGAGTTTCCACTCAATCACTGGGAAATACATATGTATATTCCCTCATAAGTGTTCTTGGCAGATTGCTAAGATCTGCGTAGGACTCAAAATATTACAACTGGTGTCCTTATTGGTGAACAACCAGTGTAGAAGTATCAAGTGTTCCTATGAGATCTTTTGATGCATCTCGTGGCTCTAGACTCAATAAGTGCAATTTGGTTATCCTATGCGGAGACTAGGGAGGGGTCTCCTGTTTCAATATCAACTAGCTCTAAGAGACTAGTCGATAGATTACACCGGTTCCCCGTGAGAATGAAACAAGCTCTTTTAAGAGAACTTGAGTGGCTGGAAGGTTTAGTGCAGTGCGTCACTGGGTCCATGACGTCTTTTCTTCAATACCGATGTTACCTTAGTAACAATCAGTAGCATATGAATAGAACCCGGTTTCTGCCCTACGGTTGAATAATTGGAGGGCTATTTCTTTTCACCCTTTCTCATTTCATTTCTTTTTAATTCTTCAACCCCTTCAGTGCTTACCGAGATTTCATTACTAGAACCTTGTTGGGTTTGTTCCAGTCCTAGCTCAATCTCAGTCGGCACTCTTCCCTTTCTCACTTTTCTCCTTTTTTGCAATCATTCCTAAGGACTTCTAATCTATCTATTGGATTGTCCCTGGGAAGATCCCTCCGGTTCTGGTGGATCATGGGAACAAATACCTAACCCTACCATCCTTATAACTCCATGCTTTAAAGTAAAGTGGTCGGTCTTTTGGTATCTTTCCACAATCGCCATATAACCAAATCATTGAAAATTCTCTCAAAGTGTTTAAGATAAAGAAACACATTTTGTTAACACTTTGAGAGTTTTATAACTTTTCAAATGCTCCCCCTTAACATGTGCACATTGGTTTTAGATAGAAATTTGCACATGTCGGGGTGAGTTGCACTTTTGAATTGATTCACTCTTAATAGACATATACCCTAGGGGCACGTTTACGTTGCTTAGTTAAAGGGATCCATTATCAGCTTTTAGGCGATAACTAGCCCTAATAACTAACTTGAAGTTGTTAACATTCCTTAAAAAGGAAGTTAGACCCGTCAAAGTATACATCTAAGAGGAGCTTCTCGAAATGGTACTTTCTACTTGGATAAGTCCTTTCGAATTCTAACGTTTGTGTTTCGTCAATTCATGAGTCAAATCTGAGTCAAAAGCAATTCACGGTTTCTACTTGTTATTGTAAAAACACGCGAAAGACTCTTAGCCACTTGTTCACTTGCTCCCCCTCAATATGTGCTTTGATTAAAATTCAAAAACTTCAAAAATTTTAGCACATACGGGAGAGCGTACCTTTGAGTCCAAAAACATCACATTTTAAATCAGATATCATTTTTAAATCACATTCTCTCCCCCGATCAAAAAATTTCAAATCTTTTGAGATTTTGTGATCCCAATTGATTTAAATGATTTTAGAAGAAAATGGGAGAAAATGTGATAAAATTTTAATATGTATTGATTTTAAGACACTTTTTCACTGCTGCTGGTGCATAAAGCTTTTAAAGGTGCAGAAATTTTAAGCAAATACGCTCCCCCTCAATTAATGACCCGTTTTCAATTTAACGTGTTGTGGCTGAGCGGCAAGGTATTTGTGAAAATTTAAGTCCAATAGCCACCTTGTAAACCACAAAAACTCTCTTGAAGAATCATTAAGAGAGAGATTTTGGGATGAAAAAAGACTTCTCTTCTTTTTCTAGAAATGATGCACTGAAGCGTACAACATTTCGAAGGTGCACGGATGTAAAGTAATCCATGCCCGGATGAACTTCATCCGTTGTTAGGAACAACCGTCTTTATGGCGACGAGTGTTCCTCATTTTGAAGCCCGGGTTGCTATCTGAAGTAATAGCAAGCCGTTATGACATGTTTAAGATGAAACTATTTTTGGTATTTTCATGTTTTTCAGATTTTTATGTTTTTTCTAGGTTTTTATATTTTTGTATTTTTCTTTTAGGTTTTAATGACTATGTACGAGGATATTTGAAGTGAATCCATTACTCATCATTATCCTCCTGAAGACTTTTGAGTGACTCAGGAGAGATACTCTTCATTCCAAGACGAGGAAGAATGAATTGAAACCGTTCTCTGGGAAGTGCTTTAGTGAAGATGTCAGCCAGCTGAAATTCTGTCCTCACTAAGTAAAGTTCCACGATTCCCTTTTCCACTTGTTCTCTGATGAAATGGTGTCGAATATCAATGTGCTTAGATCTTGAGTGTTGGACGTTGTTGCAGCAAAGAGCAATGGCACTTTTGTTGTCACAGTACATCGGAACTTTGTTGAATACAAAACCATAATCAGATAATTGAGACCTCATCCAAAGGATTTGAGCACAGCAAGATGACATGGCAATGTATTCAGCCTCAGTGGAGGAGATCGAGGTACTCATTTGCTTCTTTGATGACCATCTAACCAGCTTGTCTCCTAGAAATTGAGCACCGCCCGACGTACTTCGACGAGTATCTTGACACCCTGCATGATCAGCATCAGAGTAGGCAGTGAGAGCCATAGCCGTGTCTTTAGGGTACCAAAGGCCCATGTGAATCGTCCCGTGAAGGTACCTGAAGACCCTTTTGAATGCTTCTAAGTGCTTTTTGGTAGGTTTGGATTGATAGCGAGCACACATGCAAACTGCAGATAAGAGATCTGGTCTGCTAGCGGTGAGGTACATCAATGATCCGATCATGCTTCGGTAATTGGTTTGGTCAACTGGAGCCCCCTCAACATCCTCATCCAGTTTTGACCTCTCTATCATTGGGGTGTCAACAGAGTTACATGATTCAAATCCAAATTTCTTCAAGATTTCAGTAGCATACTTGGATTGATTGATGAAGATGCCGTGAGGATTTTGAGAGATTTGCAACCCCAAGAAGAATGACATTTGCCCCATCATGGACATTTGGAATTCTGTACTCATTTCTTGTGCAAACCTATCACATTCTAGTGGATCGGCTGATGCGAAGATAATGTCATCCACATAGATCTGAACGTGGAGACGATGCTCTCCCAACTTTCTTGTGAACAAGGTAGGATCGACAACACCTTTGGTGAATTGGTTGGCTAGAAGAAATTTGGACAGTGTATCATACCATGCTCTGGGTGCTTGTTTAAGACCATATAGTGCCTTCTTCAAGCGATAGACATGATTAGGGCGTTCAGGATCAACAAACCCCTCTGGTTGACTTACATATACTACTTCCTTTAAGTGTCCATTGAGAAAGGCAGTCTTCACATCCATTTGGTATACAACCATGTTCTGACTGGCTGCATTGGCAAGGAAGATTCTGATGGCTTCAATTCTGGCAACTGGTGCGAATGATTCCTCAAAATCGATGCCTTCTTCTTGTCTGTACCCTTTGGCCACAAGTCGAGCTTTGTTCTTTAACACTTCACCATATTCATCAAGCTTCACTTTGAAGATCCATTTGAGGGCGATAATCATTGCACAGTCGGGAGGGGGCACTAATTCCCAAACATCTAGTCTGTCAAATTCATGGATTTCATCCTGCATTGCAGTGAACCAGGACATTTTAGTCAACGCTTCTTTATAATCCTTTGGTTCGACTTTGGACAGTACGTTGCTAACGAAACACCATAAAGCATCTGTGGCAAGTTGTCGTCGTGTAGATACCGGCCTAGATGGGTTACCAATGATGTTGTCAATCGGGTGATCATTTGTCCATTTCCTGATATGCTCATGAAGTTGATGACTGGGAATTGAAGTAGCAGTGTTGGAATCTTCTGAGGAGGTTGCCAAAGTAGATGGTTCAGGAGCAAATATGTTGACAAAAGGTTCATCAGGTGGTTGAGTAAAAGGATTCACTTCAAAGGTGTTATCAGATGCTTCTTCTTGAGGAATTGAAGAGTGTTGATCTGTGTGATTGGTATGACTAGATGATGGAGCATTCTGACTAAGAGAGATGGAGATGGAAGGCCCGTTTGTGGGTTGAGGTTCATCATTAGCAGCAGCATCAGGACCTATGACTTGTTGTTCAGGTTCGACTCTCTGTTGAGGCTCAAAATACTCATCATACATTGAATCAAACAATTTCTTCAAGTCCTCACTGGTAGGTGGCACAGAAGGAGCATCTGTGGTGGAAGAATTTACAAGTCCTGAACTAATGGGTCCAGGAGTCCAAAGATTAGATGCGGGTCCTGAACTGGAGTATTCAGGAACCGTTTGCTCGGTCAGCTCATCAAACGTGACATGGATGGTTTCCATGATTTGTCGGGACCTTTTGTTGTAGATTCGATAACCCTTCTTGTTTGGTGCATACCCAACAAAAATTCCAATATCAGCTTTTGCCTTTAGCTTTCCCAAGTCTTCGCTATCATTGTTTGGGTAACATAATGCACCAAAAACACGAAGGAAAGAGAGGTCGGGTTTTCTTTTATGCACTAGCTCATAAGGAGTTTTGCAGTGAAGAGGATGTATTAGTGATCTGTTCTGAGTGTAACAAGCCGTTGCAATTGCCTCTCCCCAGAGAAACATAGGAGCTTTGGAGAAGATCAACATAGTACGTGCTGCCTCTACAAGTGTACGGTTTCGTCTTTCAACGACTCCATTCTGCTGAGGGGTTCGAGGTATACTCCTTTGATGACTAATTCCCAGATCTTCATAAAACTGAGTAAGTTGTTGATTGACAAACTCCGTTCCATTATCTGTGCGGACGAATCTGACAGTTTTATTGAGGCCAACTTGCAGTTGCTTGATTAGTTTGATGATGATCTCAGGTGTTTCATCCTTGGATCTGAGGAATTTGACCCATGTGAATCGAGAGTAATCATCAACAATCACTAACACATATCTCTTTCCAAATATGGTTTGCACTCTCATGGGACCACAGAGGTCCATGTGAAGGGTATGAAGAACTTCCATGATGGTGTTGATGGTTTTGGGTTTGTGAGTATGTTTCTTGCTTTTACCAAGCTGGCAAGCGGAACAAAGATGATCCTTTTCATACTTCAGCCTGGGCATGCCACGAACAAGATCTTTACGCGTAAGTTCATTGATGGTTCCGAAGTTCAAATGGTTCAAACGACGATGCCACAACCACGACTTGGTCTTGGAAGCCTTAGATAGTAGACAGATTGGAGATGATTGCATCATGTCTTCAATGGATATAGTGTAGAGGTTTGTGCCACGTCTGCCTTTCAAGAGATCCATACCATCCAATCTTCTAACATGACAAGAGTGTTTTCTGAAGGCAACTTCTAGATCTGAGTCACAAAATTGACCTACGGAGAATAGATTGTGCCCAAGACCTTCTACATAATATACCCGAGAGATAACGCTGTCACCAACCACATAATCTCCATAACCCATTATTGCACCAAAATGATCATTCCCGAATCTAACAGTCCCGATAAACTTTTTCACGAAATTTCTGAGCCGCGAGCGATCCCCAGTCATATGCTTTGAGCAGCCTGAGTCCAAATACCACAGGACGATTTGTACGACCTGCATTTGAAACCAGACAGATATGGATAACTGAAAGACGTGGATCCCCAACTACAAATGGGATCCGATTGGTTAGCGCAAACATCATTAATTACAACAGAAGAGGAAGGTTCAATAGTATCCTTAATCTTATCATGACATGCGGGGGCACTAGACTTATGATTAACGCATTGTGATCCTATAGGAAAAATCCTACCAGTTTCCTTCCAAATCCTAATATTAGAAGACCTAGGATTAGGCAATTTATCAAAGGGGTATTGATTTCCTTTTGAGAATTTTCTTCCAGTGGGTCTCCAATGATAGCCAACAGTAGAAAACTTCCTTCCTGTTGCTTTCCAAACACGTTTTTCACGTTTAAGATACACAGCATGACAAACAAGGGGTAATTTGGAAGCATTCAACAAGGTCTTAACACACTCATCATGATTACCAGAAATTAAATAGTCATTACAGATCTCACAAGTAGCATTTGAATTCGAATTAATTACAGTACGCCTAGAGCTAATACTAGAATCAACACGATTCATGACATTCAGATCAGTCTTATTGTTTCTAATATGGTCTTCTACTTTCATTCCTTGAGCCCTCCTAGCTGGCGAAGTCCTATCCTTCATTGTATTGCAACTAGGCTTTGACCCGCTAGCATTAGTGACAACTTTTACTCCTGTAGAATTAATGATGGGAACATTAGATCGTGGTCTTTCTGTTTGATTATTGGTATGAGGTGTGTTATTTTCAGATGATGTTAATGGTACACAAAAGGTAACACGCTTGTTCTTATCCTTAGAGGTTGGCTCATGAACCTTATCTCGCATGCAAACAGCTTTGGGGCATGTACCTATGGCATAATCTAAGAGTTCATATGATCTATTGGTGAGATAATAAACATCAAGGACGGCATTATCAGCAGGTCTCACCATTCTAACCTCTTCAATGGTCTCACAAAGCATGTCTAGGCAATCCTTAAGATACCTAAGGTACTCATTATGGACAAACGCATTATTCCTAAGGGGAAGAGGAATAGTTACGGCATCACATGCATTTCCTTTAGATTTACCGACCATGGGGAGCATTCTCTCTTTCGCCTGAGTCTTTAGATTCTCAATTTCTTTTAACAAAGACGTTATTTTCTCATTGGTTTTATCACATGAGATCTTAATCAAATCATGTAACTCTTTGTAATGTTGTTTGACCTTTGAGTTTTCAGCTTGGAAACAATCATTTTCATATTTGAGATGTTCGATGATGTTTTGGAGTTGAAAATTTTAAGAATCTAAACACGGAGGTTTCTGAGGTTCAATCATATCACTCTTGTGAGATTTCAATTGGGCAATTTGAGCCCTCAGTTTTCGAATCGTGTTAGTGTGAGCTTGAATCTTTTCATCACGTTTGGCTAATTCAAAATGTGCATCAAATTCAGGAGCATCCGAAGATGTCTTAACATTTGAGGTTTTAATTCTTTCTTCTAAATGTTGATACTTTAATTGCAAATTAAGATTATCAACCTATAGTTTTGAAAATTTCCTGACCATGTTATCATGGTCATCGTTTTGAATTTTTTCACGCAATTTTAAATTCTCCCCTATTGTGTTGTGATTATATATTATCTTTGAGTTCTTCAAAGTACTTCCATTCATATAATAAAGCAAAACGTCACAATATATCTTTGATTAAAACGGGTAATTTGTAAAAGATAATTAACATAAAAAGCGGTAAACTATTCAACCCCCCTTCTAGTTTTCCACAACATATACAATATTTAACGCGGTGTGGAACAAGAAGAAAGAAGGAAATATTGTAGATTGTTGTACAAGCAACGAAGGGCAAACAAGGACATCACTTGTTGGCAATACTACCGACGTGTAGTATAACAAGGACAAGCAACACGCTTGTTTTTTGGAACGAAAATTACCGCGGGTAATTTGATTGTGTTTACCAAGACAGGAAGAAGGAAAGAAAGAGACGCGGAGAAGATGAAGATTCGAAGAACAAGACTTAAGCAATTAGGGGGGAAAATGTTGGACCCTATAATTGCATATGTCTTGAAAGATGAAGGACTAAATGTGTTCAATAGAAACTTAATAACCGAATGGCGGTTAAGTTAGTTATTTCTGTAGAAAGTTAGTTATTACCGAAAGGTTGTGTCTCTTGGAACACACCTATTCGAACAGTCATGTCTTTTAGGTCATACCCATTCGACTAGTATATATAGGAGTCATAATGTAACGTTTAGAGTGTCTCTTTGTAACGATGTAACCACTGTTATGTTGTTAATAAATGAATCAATTCCTTGTCAAATCTTGTGCTTATGTCTAAATTCGATTATGAAACAAACCTGTGAAAACGATTCTACAAGGTCTATTGAATATATAGATCAATTTATATAAAATAAATTAGTATAAAAACTAATAATACGAATCCTGCTTAAAACCATTTTCTGAATTGTGATTACCATTTTCTACTCTACACCTCTGTAGCTGTATTTCATTTATTGCTTGTGTCAGCAGAATCGCAGTATATATAGATTTGCATTAATGAGGGGCCGGATCGGCGATTTATGAGCCTTGAAAACGCGTTTGAATTGTATGTAATACGCTAACCGTGTGAATTTGAAGGGTTTATGGATTTTTTGTTTCCAATACACTGTTTCTTAAATACTGTGTGTGAATGGGGAGTTGTAGCTAATAAAGGGCATAAAGTCTTTTATTAAATACTGTTCTTTATTACACTCCTTTCATACATACGAATTTTGAAGGGTTCCACTTACAAGACTCTATTTATTAAACACATATCTTCTAATTAAACTATGTTTTTTCCTACAAAATGTAATGGCAAGTCTATTAAAATTAATATGTCACTGAAGTTCAGATTTGAGTAATGATTTGTGAATGTATAAAAATGTATAAAACTAAACAATATTATTATTGGGTACGCCGTACCGAAACATATGGTACACCGAACCGAAGAGAACCGGAATGAGCCTACCCCCGGTCGTACCGGATTTTGAGAAATAGCGAACCGCGATCCCGTACCGGAGCGATCCCCGTTCCATGTGACAATGCTTTAAACCATCTTCCAAATCAACTAGGTTGAACATTTAACAAAAACAAGATAAAGTATTATCTAAGCTTCCGATCATATTACTAAGCTGTGTTGGCTCATTTCCTAAATAAAGGCAGAGACACACAATAGTGAGCAGACGACAATAATCTCGATCCAGATACTTTAGACCAAAGTCAAAAAGGTTTATATCCATATTTTTGTCCTAATACAGGTACGCATTTCTCCTGGATCTGGATTTCATACAGCTGGTTTTGGAGTACTGAACGGGTCGGACTAGAAAGCACCATGAATAAGGAACATGGGTCAAGAGAGCCTAGATCTGTACTAGATACCCAATAATAGAAGGACCAGATTCACGTTTGACAGCTTCACATCTAGGATTTCAAAAAGGACCTTGGTGGCAGGCTAACTAAGTGAGATACTGAGGTATGACTGGCAGACAGCTCAATCACCAATAAAATCAAAACTTGTTACAGGCTGGTGCATTATATAATCCAAAGGTTAGATTATATGATATAATCCAATGCACAGATAGTTTGGTGTTTCACATTGTTTGTACCTATTAATGTAATTTTGGAAACAAACGGAAAGATGGTAATAAGGGAGGCAGAAAGTTCACAATACGATCTGACATACATAATTGGTTTCGTGCACCATAAGTGTGGTTTATGGTATTCATATAACACTAATGATATGCAAATGAATGTATATTATGCTCATGTACAAACATAACAGTAAATGAATGACCCATCATAATAGTGGCCAATCTCCATTAGAGATGTACGAATAAAGGAGCGAAGCTGGCTCGACCGGACTGTAGAGGTTGTTTAAGAATCGAGATAGGCAACGTGAAAGAAAGAACTGATAATGGAATAAAACACACCTCATTATGATATACCAAATCAGCATGCCCCTTTAACAATCAATTAGTTTCATAGTTTGTCATATGAGGTAGCTAATCATCCAAAATCACAATCATGAAATTGGAGGTTCCAGAATTCAAAAGACTTGGATTAGAATCCTATTCCTACATTTCCAGCTAAACGACTCCATGGAAGAAAAAAATGGAGCTTTTGACTAAATACATAACTCTTAGATAGTTGAATGATCACATTACCTTACAAGCAAGCTCCCCTTGAAATCCTCCTGCGACCAGAAAATCATCATTGACTGCTAGAGTACTTATCTGAGTTTGTGTAAAGCCTTCCAACAAACTTCCAGCATGTTTCTGTAGCCCCGAAATGAATATCAGCACAACAGAATCTCAAACAAGATTTGAAGTGGGGGAATACAGATTACAAATGAATATCCGGAAAGTTAAAATCATGATAAAAGTACCTCAGTAGGTGCTACGTGTCCAGAAAAGTTAAGGATCTCGTTCAAGTTTTGTGATAATGATGACCAGTGCATGATCGAGTAGTTAGACATGAGATACACGTCATGCTTTGAGGTAGCCCAAACCAAGTTCCTTAACTGTACACAGAATACAGAAAATAAACAAGATAAGTAAAAGCCAAACACATATATCGTATCATTCACGTACCGAACATTGTTTAAATATAGCATACACACTATTGAATTACTTTTTAGGCGTTAATTTAACCATATTTCCTGAACATAACATAACGCCATGGAAAATGCTTGACTGAACATAACGTAAGGGTATAAACCTGAAAATGAAGGATCGTAGGCTTCACTGATCTTGTATTATGAAAGAACTCATAGTAGTTACCACCCTTCGACTTTTGTTTGCATTTCTGCAACGCACCAACAAAGTTGCCCTTATATCAAAATCGGAAAAAAAGGACCATTCTCATGAAGCTTAAGCAACAATATTATACCTTATCGACAGCATCACCCGATAAGGGAATGTTCTCATAGTTTCTGTACTGTTCAAGCCTCGTACGCCTATAACTTTCCCTTGTTATATTCAACCTTTCCCACGGAATTCCCTGAATATCTTTCCCAGTCCTTGCTTGAGCAGAGGACGTATCCGTCACCTTTGTAAGCTACTCAACATTAAAATTCAAACAATAACACATCAAGTATACTAAACCAAACCTAACGCTAAAAAAGCAGACTAACCATATCATAATCATCGATATTTTGATCCACAGCGCCGTTTTCGTCACCATCAACATCGTCCACAAAATCCGACATATACCCTTCTTCCGCCATGTAATCTATTTGGTCAGCTTCATTAGGCGGCATACTAACTCCTATTTCCTGACATCCAATCACACATACTATATTAACTTCCACATAACAAACCCCCAAAAAACAACAAAACTTAAGGTATCTAAGGTATCTAACAAACCATAAAACCTACAAAAATCCTAAAGATAACCTAGTACCAAACTACCTAACAAAAAAACAAAAAGTAAGCATCTTTTTCACTGAGGCATAAAAACAAACACATGGTATGCATAAACACTAAACATCATAATTAACACCTTAATTCATCATAAAAACTAACAAAATCAAAAACCCACATCACAAATCACAGTTACAAAAAACCCATATCGTAGAATTTAGTAAAATTAAACACAAATTAAGCAAGAATTAATAAAGGGGTTTCTTTATTACCTGATAAAAATAAAATAAAAAAAGATTTTTTTTTTCTTGATTATTGGAGTAGATTTAGAGAGATCAAATCATGAGATGAATATCTTTTATTATTTTCTTTGTTTTTGTGAAAAATAAATGGAAATTAAAAAAAAGGTGTATAAAAAAAGCTTTTGTTATAAGTCTATGTCTATCTTGTTGTTGTCATTAATAGTCTCATCTACTTGTAACTAAAAAATACACACATTCATGTGTTTTTTTTTTTAGTATTTGTTGTGTTAAACAATATTTTTTTTGTTATGGATTATGTAATATAAAAATATTGATGATGTGATCTGAGATATTTTTTTATAATAGACTATTTAATAATGGTCTAATTAAAATAAAAACTTAAAAAGTAGTGAAGCTGATAATTTCATAAAAAGTTTCAGGTTCAAGTCACACTAGGTGTGTACTTTTTCGAATTAGTCAATGAAAGATTCAAAACGATTTTGGAATATCTTAGTTAAGTCGCATAAATCTGAGTTAAAGATTTGGTTCTCTGAGATAGTTTGAATAAGACTTGAAATCATAACATTTTAATTTAAGAATATCTCACACTGTTGTACTGCTAGAATATAAGCATTTTTATTAAGCGATTTATGCGTTACTAATTCAATTTTGTAATTTTACAATAATGAGGTAAACTTAGTCTACGTGTTGTAGACGGGTTTTAAAAATTAAATTTTAAGCGATAACAAATTAAAACTCATAACTTCTTTTTAGATTTGTTTTACAATATAGGGTGTAATATCATACTTTCTTTACTAGTTATAATACCCGTGCACGCACGGGTTTTTTCAGAAAAAATTAATTATATATTATTATCGTTTATAAACATAACATCTTATGTATATTTTAAAAAGTTAGAGCATCAACATGTGCGAAAGTAAATGATATTAAGCCTAAACATACTCTCATCAAATGATCGTCAATTGTAGGCTTTTAGCTAATCGATTTGATATAGCAGCGAATGTTTCCTATCTTAAGGAATGTATTTGGATTGAATGTATCGAATTGCAATAGTTACCGGAATGTACACATACGTAGCTCATAAAGTCAAATATGTGTAGATCAGATAACCCTTCTACTTAATCTTTATATCAATTCGTAAGCTATGAGTAATCCACATTCCACAAAGATGCATAGAAAAGTGTAATAAAGTACGATATGATCTAAACATCTTCTAGCACTACTAATGTAAGTGATATTGGTTCACTACTCCAAGAGGTGAATCAAGAATGTTGCATNAAATTTGGGCTCACGTTATCAAGGAAAACACCACTATTCGCTATTCCAATCAGAATTTAAAAATATAACATGTACTGAAGGTAGTTTCAAATTCATTTCTTGTAGTTGTAAAGAAAAAAATTAAACTTCATGGGTTTAATAGATCTATATTGATCTTAACTCTATAATAGATTAGTTTTGTTGTGAGTGACTTATTTACTCATATGTGTTGTGAGACCTTTAAAAGTTTATAAAATGTACTCGTAATTATAAGAGAGTTTGGATTTAATTTTAACAATAATTGCTATTTCGCTAGGATCAAGATCCTCTCAAATTGTAGTCAAACATGATTGATCATTTTGATTTTATTGTCAGAGTGAACTGATAAGCGGACCCATAATTTTTACTAAAAGGAATTGTTTTATGTATTTATCGATTTGTTATTGGTGAACATGATCTATCATGTTTGACTCAAATTGAGAGAATCATAATCCATATCGCTAACAGTACTATACGAGTACATGCAAGCCAATAGTTGGAATACCGTTATGAAGATGTTACAATTCTCATGATGCTAAATTGCAAGTTTGGAACATTAACAATAATAGAAAACAAAATATATTTTAAGAGCACTAAAAGGTCAACGTACAGAATTGAACAAGCTAGGGGCTAAGCGTTATCACGAAAAACATAAAATTTACATCATTTGTAAGCTATTATCACAAAAAATCCATAATCGAAAAATATTATGCATCGGGAAGTTTAATTACAGGATATTGCGGGTACCATGCTAGAGATGAATTAAGCATACTAAGTTGTAATCAATTCTAAAACAGACTCCAAACAAACCAAACATTCAATGAATCGTTTATAAACTAGAAGTTTGGTTATGTTTATTATACAAACGAACATGAACAATATTTGATGGTTTTTAAAGCTAAATGAATGAACACAAACAAATGTCTCATTTAATTTGTTCCTTTAAGTCCGTGGACGTATAGCAATTCGTTCATTTGTGTATGTTTATTGACGTTTGTTTGTTTATGTTTGAACTAGTTATAATACCCGTGCACGCACGGGTTTTTTCAGAAAAAATTTAATTATATATTATTATCGTTTATAAACATAACATCTTATGTATATTTTAAAAAGTTAGAGCATCAACATGTGCGAAAGTAAATGATATTAAGCCTAAACATACTCTCATCAAATGATCGTCAATTGTAGGCTTTTAGCTAATCGATTTGATATATAGCAGCGAATGTTTCCTATCTTAAGGAATGTATTTGGATTGAATGTATCGAATTGCAATAGTTACCGGAATGTACACATTCGTAGCTCATAAAGTCAAATATGTGTAGATCAGATAACCCTTCTACTTAATCTTTATATCAATTCGTAAGCTATGAGTAATCCACATTCCACAAAGATGCATAGAAAAGTGTAATAAAGTACGATATGATCTAAACATCTTCTAGCACTACTAATGTAAGTGATATTGGTTCACTACTCCAAGAGGTGAATCAAGAATGTTGCATTATCTAAGAAAATTAATGATTTTTCAATGTTGTACCGATTGAGAACTACTATCGATAAGTCATATTTCTTTAAATCCTACACTATATCAACGTTTAAATAGTAACCTATTTCTCATTCATAACACCTACCCAAAAAGTCACTTTTGATTCAGTAAATAATCGTTCGGTCATATCAGGATATTCACTTGTTGCTAAATCTATGTTCTAGACATTCAGTGACCGTTAATCATCTACATAGCAGATGACTAACATCAAACTAACTTGCATCACCAATACTAACATGACAATACATCAACCTAACTTACATCACCGATAAATAACCCTTGACTCAAACACTAACATTGAGATTTTAGATCTACATGTGTATATAAAACAATTTCATGTAGATTCTCATAATCAATTCTAAAACTTGATTATACTTTTAGTTTGGTATATGGGCTTAATAAGGTTACCATCTAACACACCTAAATCATCAATGAGACCACAAAAATATAAACCAGTAACTCAAAAAACAAAAACCCTAAATCTATTATCAATTACTTGCTGATATAAATTCACAACATACCTTTGATTAACCAAAAATCCCGTTTTCTCATTGTGGGCCAAAGGTTCTTTGATCACATGATTTTACACATAAATCAAATTTATTTTAAAATTTTTGTTTACTATATGGATATATAAGAATTTACCCGTGAAAATTATGATATAAGTACAACTAATAAGTATGCATAAGTTTTTCATTATGTATTAATATCAATTAATATTTTGTAAAAAATTTATTGGATGAAAGATTTAACTTTGTTTAGCCGACATAGATGTTAATGTTGAGGTTGATGTTGTTGTTTAACTTCAACTATTGATATCATGTTGTACAAAATGTGCGAGTTCAGTAGCACATAATGATCGTTGATGAAGTTTTTTAAAAATCTTTTTCCGGATATCCGTATATAAACTTTAAATAATAATTACATGAGTCGTTATAAGTACAATCGCGTATATTTATTTTCATATCATAACAACTCGTACTTACCATTTGATATTTATATTACCGTTAATATTAATTTAATTGTATTTAATATTCAGACCCGTGTATGTATAGATTAAACTTTTAAATATGATAACATGAGTTCTTATTTATATTTAACGTACATAATAAAAAGATATTTTAATAGATGAAAGTTTGAAACTAATATTTATTTTAAAAGTATTTAACGTATATTAAAACTAATTCGTACATTTATAAATTTTGTAATTAATGGATGAAAGTCTCAAACCAATACTAATACACATGTAATTGTAAACAAAGTTTATATTATATAGTGTAGGTGGTATAAAGTGTAAGGGGTTATTTGTTTATTATTTAAAGTTATAAAAAAATATGTAGATTTATAATTTTTACACTTAACTCCATATAATATATTTACAATTCAACCACTAATGTTTTATTAATTACTTCCTCTATTTTTAAGTTTTTATTTTTATAAATTTGACACCTATATTTTTATGTGTTTTTTTTCTCAATCAAATTCTCCACCAAATTTATTAAAGTTTGACCAAAATCAATTTAATTTTGACTTTTTATTGGCCAATCATATTGCTCGATTTCGTCTATGTGTCAAAATTGAGCATTCCTATTGGTCCAATTTTTTTTCCACTAAGATTGTTTTGTCATAAAAACTCCGAAATGATGTAATTCTTTTATTATATAAAAGATTTTATGTTTAATATATACACTAAAGCAAATACACAATTTAATTAGCACAAACAAACATAAGCAAAAATGAACAAGCTTATTTTCTTAATGAACGGACACATTAAGTTCATTTTATTTAAGTGTTCACATTATTTGGTAATTTCGGTTAAAACTCAAACATAAACCAACAACCACAAATATGCCTTATTTTTGTTCGTTCAATTCTTTAAATCCCTACTTCCTACTTATCGGAACAAATTATTTTCCTTTCTCCTCTTTCTTTCTAAATCTCTTTTTCTCAAACTCCAATCAAGTCCTAGTTTCTCATAGTGTTTTGATTAATGGTTGGGTCTTTCATTAATCCATATAATTAAAATACTTAAACTACCAGAAATTATTTTAATCCAATAGGCCTCATATTAAAAGTTTGTTTTAAGCCCCCCGAGTTCAAAAAGGTTTCCGAATTTGGATAATAAGTGTTAAGTAGTGGGACAATTATTTTTGTATTTGTACGGTGTGATAGTTATACTTTTAAGTAAAATTCGTCATCAGTTGCATGTTATATCTCTTATATAATAAAACAAAACCCCTAGTGGGTACTTTGTCATTTTGAAAAAAAAAGAATATTTCCTTATTAGGTAATATGTTAATTATTATTTAATTTATAAGTTTTTAAATTCGTTTTGTTGATGTACTATACAAGTAGAAGATAAATACAAAAAATATAGATAAGATTTAAATGATTATCTTTAATCATAAAAACTACAATTAAAAATCATAAATCAAACAAAATAAAAATTAAATTATTTGTTTTTTAATAAATAAAAATATATCATTCAAATTTTTTTTAAAAAAACCCGCGCGTGCGCGGGTATTATAACTAGTATGTTAGTATTAATAGATGTTACTTGGAAAATTTAAGATTCGTTTCCAAATGTTTGTTTAATTTTTGTTGTACGTTGGACATTAAAATTTACACTCACTATCTACAAAAAGTATGTATTAAAACATCATTGTAATTTTCTATTATTCTTGTCACATCATTGTATATTAGATATCTTCTAAGTGAAGATAACTCGATCAAGATTCAAGAGCAGCCATGTCAAAATGCTTTCTTAGTTCAATGTTATGATGGGTCATTATTAGTCTTCTTGATAATTCAATGTATCAAGCTACAATTGAGCTCAAAGTTTTAGAATGCTTGTTTTTTTCTTTCAGCTAGAATTCAAGCTAGGTGGCTAGTTTTAAATAGGAAACATGCAATAAATGGATTCCGTGGTCATTACTTTTTAATGCAATACGAAGATGTTTAACNTCCACCAAATTTATTAAAGTTTGACCAAAATCAATTCAATTTTGACTTTTTATTGGCCAATCATATTGCTCGATTTCGTCTATGTGTCAAAATCGAGCATTCCTATTGGTCCAATTTTTTTTCCACTAAGATTGTTTTGTCAAAAAAACTCCGAAATGATGTAATTCTTTTATTATATAAAAGATTTTATATTGCTAACTCCTACAACCTGGTTAGGAATAGCTGTTTTTTAATAAAGTGTTGGGTACCAAAGATGTATATGCAAAATGGCGTAAAAACAATCGCTAACGCTAAACGCTTATTTGATTAGCATTCAAATATAAACGGTAAACACTCATTGTCAGGCAACCATTATAGTTTAAAGGCTTCTAAATGCTCCAACAAGCTTTTCGCCAAACATAATAACTAACCAATAAGTTTATGAGAAATTGGCATTTTACAAACTTGAGAGGCTAATATGTAAAATTTGAGATCTAGTGACTAAAATGTAAATATCAAATCTACAGGGACTAAACAACAAAATAACACAAGTTACAGGCTCATGATAAAATTACAAACATTTGAAAATGTACTAAAAATATAATTTGAAAAAAATAAATAAATAAATAAAAATTACCAATTTAGTGACAAAATAGTTGAGAGTTATTTCTTTAACTTTTTTAATACTTTAAAAAAAAAATTAAAAAAAAAAATTAAACATTCTTTAAAAGAAACCCTTGTGCTATATAAACTTTAAAATGAAAGAAAGAAAGATGCATATATGGGAAGAAATGAAGCTAAGGATTGTACCTACCTGTGCGTGAATGCAGCAGCAGATATAGTAATGGTTTTTGGGGTTTTGGTGGAGGTATATCATGGTTTTAATGTTTTATTACCGTATACTACTTTTTACTTTTTTGGAAATTGTTGTGACAAAACAAAAATGGGATTCAATATTGGTACCCCAAAAACTACCAACCAATACCCTTTGATTATTTTTAGTTTCCTTTTTATAATTTTGTTTTTATTATAAAACCACGAAATAAAAAAAAAAAAAAAATTGTACATAAAATATAAAGTTTGATAAGTCAAAAGTAGTAAAATATAAAAGATACAGAACAGAAAAAACCAAAAAGTTGTATTATCCTATTAATAAAGTGGGTAAAACTGCCGAAAAAAATACGGAATAAAAATATAAAGTTTCACAAGTTAAAAATAGTAAAAGAAAAAAGATACAGAACAAAAAAATATAAAAAGTTGCTTTGGCCTGTGAATAAAGTGGTTAATGGGGGAGAGGTATCGGTTGTATTTTAGGGGTAGGGGGTACCAATAGTACCACTTAACAAAAATACACCGAGTAAGACCGCGAGGTGGATCTTGTGTTATCCACTCCATCAAGTTTGCCCTGTTACGCCTCCCACTTTGCACGTGTGAACGCCAAAAAGTGGAGGTGTTTTTGTCGTCGAGACCACAGTGTTAAAATTTATGGTTTTTGTTTGTATGGATGTTTTGTGAGTTATGTTTGTGTTTAAAATTTAAATGATGATTATTACGGGTATTCAATTTAGTGGTTGGTTTGATGAAAGAGTGAATACTAATATGAACCTGATGTGATAGTGACGGATTTGATCACCAACGATTACATCTGGTTAAATCTTTTTTATATTTTGTTGTGTTTATAAAATTATAAAGTTAACGAGTGCTTGGCATTGCTACAATAATTTTTCGATCTTTCGATTATCTCAAAGTAAATTACTAGAAGTAGTTTTGTGTTATCTTGTTTAACTTATCCGTTTTTTTGTCATTAAAGTTAATAGATTCTAATGTAAAGTTGATAATTTTTAGGAAATGCTAAATATAGCTTTTAGGACTATGTTTAATATTTGAAAACTGCATAAATTATTTGTGTTTTTACGATAACTACTCATCATTTGAATTTAATTGTTCCCAAACAACTAAAGGGTGTTTTGACACAAAGTATTTAGGAGCATTTAGGAGCGATGAGGATTAAGAATTGTGATTTTTAATGCTCGTTTGGCAAGTACCAAGTAGCTTTATCTATTTGGGTGAATTGCATATATATTTTTTCAAAAGGTTAAAATTGCGTATATATCCAATCTAAACTCATAATTACGTATATGTCCTTCTAAAACCTCAAATATGTCATGTATATCCAATTTATTATTTTATATACATATAAAACTCAAAAATACATAAAAGTATTGAATCATATACTAAAATGCCCATTGTACCCATGTATAGCAACCAGGTGCATACTAACCAAATAACCAATACTCTTAAAACACATAAATTAATCAAATATCGATATAGAACGAGTGAGAGGAACCCGCCGCGTTGCGGCGGGGTGTTTGCAGGTTTTTTTAATCATAGTTCGGAAGTAGACGATTACATTATGTCACCAAAGCAGATAATTACATTGTAGAACGAGTGAGAGGAACCCGCCGCGTTGCGGCGGGGTGTTTGCAGGTTTTTTTAATCATAGTTCGGAAGTAGACGATTACATTATGTCACCAAAGCAGATAATTACATTGTAGCAGTTTTTGTTTACAAAAGATCTGTAACCACCCGTAATTTCCGGACTATAATTTTATTAGTGGAACAATGTATTGTAACAGAAAAGGTGAAATGTGAATTTTCTGATATTTACCGATGGTTAAAACTCAAAAACGAGAGGCTATCTTGTTTTTCCTGAAAAACGACACCGCACGCGTACCGACACTACATTAGTCATGGTTTAAGTTCAATAAATACTTTTCTGAGTCAATCATAATGGTTTTTATTTTATTTCTATAAAGGCATAAAAAAAACGTATTTTACGCATTTTTGCTCAAAAACGCTAAAATGGGACACTACGAATATACTTTAAGCTCAAACGGGACACGATATACACAACGAAGATCAAAAAAAATTTTCCCTCTTATTTTTTTTACTTGCCGCCCATTTGTAAGGGATAAGGTCATATGATTGTTTAAGAAATTGCAAATAAAAGGGACATTACATGAGATTATTGTCCTTAACTTAATTTGGACACACATTTTCTTTCATGCAAAGAAAGTATAGTCAAAATGCTTTTTCTTTGTTCCTCTTAAAGTCTGCCGAGACCACAAGTGCCCAATACACATTCTTTTTCACAAAACTCACAAAAACAAAGAATGCTTTGGTGATTCGGATTCAAGCTTGGTTACTATTGAGTTTACTTGGTGTAAATTGGTGTTCTTGGGAGTTCTTGGTTTTTCTCTAATCGATCCACACCTGAACCATTGTAAGGATTCTATAAACCCAAAATGTTTCTTTTATGCTTAAAGTTTAAAAACTTAGTCATGTTAATGTTTATGTCATTATGTCGAAAGTTTAGAAAGTTACAAATTAATTTTTCACTTGTTCACAACTCGACATACATTAATAATGAAGTAAATAATTGTGTTAAGATGCTTGTGTGGTAAAATAGATCTATAAAACATTAACAAGGATCTACAAATAAGCTAATGCTTATTCTTAAATTTTCGACATGTATTAATTTTTGTGAGCTTATTGGAACACTTTTGGTCAAAAATAAACCCAAGAAAAACTAGATAAAAAAAAACACAAAGATTGGCTCAAGTGAAAAGTGCTTACTTGACTTACTTATTCATTTATGTCATTCATTGATTTGTGATTTTGCTTATTGAATGTACTAGTTTGCGTTAAAAAGTAATTTGTGTAGTGTTGAAACCTATATGTTGAGCCACTGTTGGACTCGAGCAACAGTTGGGTGCGTTTAAATGTTTGCTTAATTACCCAACAAAACTAAATTCAACTACTAATAATTAATTGATGTGTATTTCAATTTAATGGATTTGAGTTGGGAAACAAGTTGTTTTGGAGGGTAGTAGTCGATCCACTGTTTGGGACCAAGCCCAACAGTGAGACATTTGGTCTTGCTTCTTGTTTCCAAACTTGCAACTTCAATTTAGTAAAAATGTGTGTGTTGTTTGCTATGTCGAGTCAACCACGGTGCATTTGGTTGTGGTCATTGTTTTGTCAAAGGAAATGAGAAGCCAAGTACTCATGATTGGAAATCATAATTGGGTTAGTAATAAAACTTAATGGGATTAAAAGGCTTTTAAATTTGTGTTTGAGTTTTGCTTATTTGCCACAAAAGTGTTTATTCCCAACACTTTGATAGCTTAATTGCTTTATAAAGTTTTCACCTCAACGTTGTATATAAAATATACAAAAATCTATACTAAATGAATTTTTGACAAAACCCGACTAGAAGACGAAAACGAACTATTTTATATACAATTTTCAATGAATCCTACTATCTCTCTTTTCAGTAATTAATTATATAAATATATATATACACTACTAACTAACAACATTTCTATATTTTCCGACCGCGTCTATTATTCACGACACCGTACTTTGTGATTATTTTACGTATATAGTCTTTTGGTTATTTTTTAAATTTTTTGATTTTTTGAACCGGGGACTCATTCGTCATACATATACACTTTTACTTATTTATATTTATACGCTTTTCCAAGAGCCAATACTTAACACTTAGAAAACTATTTAAACTTAAACGCTGCCATACAAGCAACAATAACACAAACACTTTAAAACTTATTTAGACTTCACACATCGAGTCTTAAACCGAGAGCTGTGAACTAAACTTGCCATACTAATCTAGGTCGCGTGTCGGTGCCGCACACTATCACTAGTTGACTTTACTCTATTCAGATTACTTCACTAAGGTGAGTTCATGACCCCTACTTTTACTTGTTTTATAACTGTTTTAGGGGAGAATACATGCTCGTTTCTAACTAAACTCGACGCTTGTTCTATTTGAATGTGCAATACTTGATTGATTATTCAAATGCACCTATGTGTATATTGGTTGCATACTTGATTATTTTCTAACATACACAGGTGTTTTATAAATATGCAACACACTTTACGAACTATTGCTTTTATACAACACACTTTATGAACTATTTATGCAACACACTTTATGAACTATTGCTTTTATGCAACATACTTTATGAACTATTGCTTTTATGCAACACACTTTATGAATTATTGCTTTTATGCTACACACTCTATGAACTATTGCTTATATGCAAAACACTTTACAAATCATTGCTGTTACGCAAACACTTCTATTGAATGACAATTGCTTTTATGCAAACACTTTTATGGACCACACTGAAACTTATGCTTTATTTACACTATTTACGCGGCTCTAGCTAGACCACTGAATCCCACAATGCCCAAATCATGAACCGTCAATTCCTGCTGAGAACGCGAAATGCTACTAAATGATCTGATTGGGTTGAACCCCGTCAGTAATTGCCGAATAGGCAGACACATGTAGGAGCGTAATATAACATGTGGAAATACGAAGTGTCACGGATACGACACTTGGCAAGGTTTATTTAAAGTGCTATTAGAGCAATCGCACACTTCAAGCTTCAGGTCTGCAATCGAACTTAGTGCTACAGTAATAAATCTATTATACTAATGTAGACATATATATCGTTTCAATGACATAACTCTACTGCAGTGTCACAAATTCAAATTTTACTGTAGGTAAACCTATTTCATGGACATTGTGAGCACAAACATGGTCAAAACTTATTGAACACAGATACTACTGTTTTATCTATAACACCTCATGAAACTCAAACCTCGGTTACAACTGTTTAGCATGTATTTTTCAGGTTTAAGGCGAAGATACTACTGAAGGCTTCTGCATGCATGGCATGGTCATAGAAAACTCTGGACATATATTAGGCCGCTAAACTCTTTATACTGGGTCAATTTCCACTATTTCTTGAACGAGTAAATTTGAATTTTTTATTAATTGAATTATCTAAATGTGTTGAGATAAAACCGTTACTTTTTATGTTTATGATACCGATTGAGTAGCACCCCAAAAACTGTATGCTTTCGCTGGACCCGATTTTGGGGTGTTACAGGTGGTTTAATACGTGTGGAGCATTTGTAATTTCAGACAATCCAACTTTTGTTCGCGGCTAAAACGCCTTAGAATGAGTGTTATTTAATGTATAGCTATCGGTTCTTCAAATTCGGGTATAGTGCTAAGGCGTATATAGTCAATTTTGTTGGGATAGCTGGATGGCAGCACCCGTTTCTTTTTTCTTGTAACGTTCTCCTTCCTTGCTAGGGTTTAATAAAATTGCCGTTAAAAAAAAAAAAAAAAAAAAAAAAAAAGAGTGTGGTGGTTAGACAATCAAAGTAAAAAACTAATCCACCAATGCGTGCTATTATCTCAAGTTTAAGAATAAAAGACTCAATCACGTAGAGAAAGCGGACAATTCGAGGTATTATCCATTAATGTTACATCCAAATCCTATAGAACTATATATGAATATTCTGGTAGATCAACATTTCACTAATCTCACTTTAACAAATGTCTCTAAGTTAACTTAGTTTATTCAAGATGTTAAAGTTGTGGAAAAGGCAGCGAGTGAGCCTGAGCCGACCAGAGCTGAGCTGGCTGCGTGTAGTATGTTAGAAAGTCGGAGCTCGGCTCGTTGAACCTTGAAGGTTGAGTTCGAGCAGAGGCTCGGGTGTATGTATTTAGTACAAGCTCGAGCTCGCGGGCTTGCGTCAGTTGGTGTGACGCGGCCTATAAAAAGAAACCAATGTTGCAAACAATCGGAATCGTAGTCGGCCGGGGCTCGAGGGCCACACGGGCACGCCTGTAACTCGTCAAGGCGTGGTGCATTAATCGGTGATAAACTCGGGTTTGGAACGTTTCGTGCACGGCGTTTTGGAATTTCTGGAGAGCGAAAAATATAAGCAGTCTTAACGTGATTTCCAAGCCGTTCTATGTTGTGCGGAGGATGACGTCGAGGAATAAAGCGTGTCTAAGTTGGTGTGATGGTATGGACCCCATGTCTTATAAGGTGAAACTAAACGTCCCCAAATTAAGTAAAATGCCTAAATTTATCTATTTTAAAAATTGACCGATTCGGCCGATTTGCCGATTTTTTGCCGATTCCGCGATTTNATTGCTGGTAGCAATCAATACCCTCCTTCAGGGTCATACTCTGAACTTGCCGAACTCCCTATTCAGTAGAGATATTATGCCCAACAGAAACCTTAAGTCCTTAAGGAGCAACCTGAACCACTAGATTCAGAACATCCTTCACTCATTCCTTGGGAATACCGGTTATCTACCTTTCTACCATCTTATAGAATAATACAATGTGCCACTAGTAACTTACAAGCTATTTTCAGCTATCCTACAATACACTCTATGAAATGTTTTTACTACTATATTTTAAATTAAAATTTCAGCCTTATGGTTCTTTTATAAACAATGAATCTCTTTTTCAAATGTTTTATAGGCTATTTTACAATTCATTTCACAAGTTACTATATAAACCGATTTGTTGTATCACAAACTATACTACAATTTTTCTATTATCTTGCAAATAATAGATTGTTTTCCTATTAATCTATAAATTGTATTTACAAACTATCTTATGAAATATTTTTACAAATCAACTTATGGACCATTTACTTCTATGAAAAGTGTTTTTATGCTATTACCTCACGAACAGAGTAACCAACATTTTCTTTGGAAATAAACTAAACACTAGCAGGGAATCACGTACCTCTGTCAGAAACTATAGATGACAACCCACCAAGTCTTGACGCTGTTTCACCTCTAAACAAGTTACCCACTCGCCCCTTACAATTAGATTCCCTTATCGATACACAACTCTCACTTGTAACCAAGGAAAACACCCAACACATAATATTCGATTGATTCGTTCATTTCAGACCACTAGCGCAACAATATAAGCCATGATACACCCCTATACTACCCAAATGAATTAAGTACCACAACTATAAAATTTACCCAATAGTTAGCCACCAAATATTACCAAGCACTGGAAAATAGATCTTATCCTCAAACCTTTAGAAAAGCCATACTCATCTATACCCTCATCTTTGATAATTGCACTTTCAAAAATCTTTCTTTAAAAACGCGTTCATACCGACTTCAAAAATATTCCTTTTTCAAAATACTCATTTTGTAGGGTTAAAAATTTTCTGGTCAAAACTATATCAAAACTTTTGCGACTAAGTGTAAATTTTTGTGAAGTTACTTTTATTTACACCATGCTTAAAAACCCACACTACTAAATTATATATCTAATCTAGTTCAACCTTATCAAATTTTTGTATGTTAAGGAACGAATAAACATTAATTTTTGTAAAATTGTCCTATTTACATTTAAAAATTTGTTTTACTAAGCCTTAAATTCTTCCGGGTCGCACTGATTCACCCGACTAACCCCAAACAATAAATTTGTGTCTTTTGGATTATTGATTTCATCAAATTCGTGTCAATTATCCTCATCTATTCGATAAGTCAACCTCAATCACTACCACAACTTTGGATTCGGGACGAATCCAGTCTAACGGGTAGGTACTGTAATACCCCGTAATTTACCCAGTCATTAACTGACATTAAACACAAATTAAATTCATTTGAACATTTAATAAACCACTTTTATGGGTTACTTTTTTTTTAAATAACACAACTACGGAAAATATTCGCAGCTAATTATGCGGCGTATCTCACATTTCATTTCAAGCAACACCGTACCGACACTATATTAGTATGGCATAAAATATAAATAAACACCTAATCTTCCAGAGTCTATAGTCTCGTCTTGGTATTATTTTATTTAAACGCTTCCAAAAATTATACATCTCAAATCTATCGAATCAAAAAATACCATGATTACACTTTAAGCTCAAACGGGACACGATATACACAACGAAGATCAAAAACTTTTTTTTTCCCTCTTATTTTTTTTCTTGCCGCCCATTTGAAAGGGATAAGTAATATATATATATATATATATATATATATATATATATATATATATATATATATATATATATATATATATATATATATATATATATATATATATATATATATATATATATATATATATATATATATATATATATATATATATATATATATATATATATATATATATATATATATATATATATATATATATATATATATATATATATATATATATATATATATATATATATATATATATATATATATATATATATATATATATATATATATATATATATATATATATATATATATATATATATATATATATATATATATATATATATATATATATATATATATATATATATATATATATATATATATATATATATATATATATATATATATATATATATATATATATATATATATATATATATATGTATATATATCTATTTTCTTTGTTTTCTTCTTGTTCTTGCAAAATAATTGAAATAAATGAATTTTTTACCATAAAAGAATTTTCCCCTTTTTACAGATAGTTATTTTATTGGATCAGTAATAATAGTAATAATAATGTAAGAAATTTTAATGTAGTATACACAATAATCAAAAATTTTTTATAGATCCTGTTTTTTTTCAAGTGAAACCATTAAATGAAATCCTTTTTTTTTTTGGAAGTTTCATTTTGTATAGTCATTTAACAAAAAGAGGAAATTACCAAAATCCCCCGTTTAGTTAAACGAAAGAATTCTGTTTTTTGAATTAAAATTTATAACTTTTTTAACGCCAATTTTACTTTAAATCCTTAGAGGGGGATTTGTAAGAAACAGCGCCAATAATGAACCTCGGGTTTTTGTTTGCAAATATAAAACATTGGATTATTTACAGATCAACGGAAAACAGAAAAAAACAAAAAATTGAAAAAATCTGATTGAAATAGAACAAACATAATTATATAGAAAACTCAAAATTTTTAAAATCAGGGGTTAACATTTATATATCTTAAAAACATAGCTCAAGCGGCCTTTTCGCCATTTTATGTGGTATCAACCAATTAAGCGAGTTTGCATACAAAGCCTTAAATCTTCTAAACGATAATTAAGGCAAAAAAAAATATACTTTTAAAATTAAATTAATTTCAATTTTTTTTTCGGTCGAAATACTTTC
>LBNU01034730.1:325315-365622 GCA_014162995.1 Artemisia annua
GATATTTGATTGTTCAGATTTATGTGGACGACATTATCTTTGGGCCACTATATCCGAAACATTCAAAAACATTTGAAATCTCTGAAAAACAATTTGAAATGCCATGATGGGGAACTAAATCTTCTTGGTGCAAATACATCAATCCCCTCGTAGTACTTTGATATAAATCAAGCTAAAATATACAATAGGAGATTTTTGAAACATGGGTATGGGAATTGTAATCTGTTGAACACCCAAATGGTCACTTCACAAAAATCTGGTCTTATTTGTTTGGGAACATCGATCCGAAGAATATCGGAGCATGATCGGTTCTCTCATGTACCAATGCTAGCCGACCAGATATTCATTGTTGTTTGCCTATCAAGCACAGGTTTCAGGCAAAAGCCTACCGAACTTTCATGTAGGATACTGAAATAACAAACACAAACAAGCTCAAACTTATGTTATGGTTCGTTGCATATAGGAAAGAAAAGAAAGAAATGTAGAGAGAGAAAGTTAGGAGAAGAAAGATAAGCCGTTGATGAGAAAAACAAAAAAAAATAAAAATAGAATTATGAGAGAAGGCTTACCCTTCTCCAAAGGATGGAAGAGGGCTTATATGTCTACAAGAGTTTTGCCACTAGGGTGCCACTTGGGCTGCGGAATCAGGTATACAGTGGGTAAAGACCCGTCCTCTTCCGCGAACTAATCTACTTCTAAACGTACGTTTAACTAACTATTTAACTACTACGAGCAATCATGCTTAATCAATCCAGGGTGTCCGAACATTTCTATACAAAAACGTATTCTACAATCTCCCCTAAGGGAGTCCACCCCTGATAATTTCACCACTTGGAGGATATTCTTGACTTCTTGCATTAGATCTTTGTAGATCTCTTGTCGCTTCGTGTTGTTGATTCTTCAGGGAATAAACGACTCAAGATGATTCCTTGATAATATGAATGATCTTTTAGTCTTTGCTCTCGCTCTTCGATTCATATAATTAGTTCAAACATCTTTGAGTGTTATGGTCTCTTTGTAGATATTGTGATTATGCTTTGTGACTGTCATGCTTACACTTTTATGGATCATGATCTTTTGCATCAGAGTTGTGGACAGCATAGTCGAAGCCCATCATTCTTTTGATCATGATATCTTAAGTGTACGATGTTGGAAGTGTAAGGCCCATTGAAGATGATGAAATTCTGCATCTTCAGCCAATCGCGCATCAATCGTCCAACTTCTTTGTCTTTCGGTTGATTAGCCTTCCAACCATGCTCATACAATTTGTTGGAGTAGATCTTCTGTTGAACAATTCTGAACGTCTCCTTTTGATTTTGTTGAGCATGTGAAACATTAGAATGATGGTGGTGAACATGGTAAGTTGGTATGTTGAGCTGCATAAAATTGGTTAGTAATAAAACATACCGGCACTTACAAGTTCGGACTTCGATCGTCAACAGCATAGTGTGAAGCCCTTCTCTAATCCTTACCAAGGCCGTTCTTAATCTGAGCCCCGAAAGGGCTTTCACTGACATATCGAATTACACAACGATTAGGTGAGTCGCTAGAGATCACCCCACGACTGTGGACCTTTTGAACACCACCGTACACACTAAGTGTAACCCACAAGAGATTACCGAAGTACCTGCTGTCAGGGCTGCGTTGATGTTGACCCTGCAGGAGTTTCCACTCAATCACTGGGAAATACTTATGTATGTTCCTCATAGTGTTCTCGGTAGATTTCTAAGATCTGCGTAGGACTCAAAATATTGCATCTGGTGTCCTTAATGTTGAACAACCAGTGTAGAAGTATCAAGTGTTCCTATGAGATCTTTTGATGCATCTCTTCGCTCTAGACTCGATAAGTGACATGGTTTATCCTATTCGGAGACTAGGAGGGGTCTCCTGTTTCAATATCAACTAGCTCTTAGAGACTAGTCGCTAGTTTAACACCGGTTTCCCGTGAGAATGAAACAGCTCTTTAAGAGAACTTGAGTGGCTGGAAAGGTTTAGTGCAGTGCGTCACTGGTCCATGACGTCTTTATCTTCAATACCGATGTTACATTGGTTAACAATCAGTAGCATATGAATTGAACCGGTTTCTGCCCTAAGGTTGAATAATTGGAGGGCTATTTCTTTTCACCCTTTCTCATTTCATTTCTTTTTAATTCTTCAACCCCTTCAGTGCTTACCGAGACTTCATTTACTAGAACCTTGTTGGGTTTGTTCCAGTCCTAGCTCAGTCTCAGTCGGCACTCTTCCCTTTCTCACTTTTCTCCTTTTTTTCAATCATTCCTAAGGACTTCTAATCTATCTATTGGATTGTTGATTGGCTCTGGACAGTCAACTAAAATTGACCAAGGATTTGGTCAACTAAAGTTAAACAATTGAGCCAATACTAAGCCAAGGAGTATAGAATATTCCTGGGTCCTTTAATCCCAACGAGGTGTGCAATTGTACAAAAACGGATCTATGATCGGGTGATTTTGACTGGGAATGGGATAATATTGAGTTAAAACTAAGGAAATACAAAGAAAATGATTTAAATGATTAATATCAAAAAACTTGTAAAACCAAATATCCTAGAAACGTTTTCAATCCTAAAAACGAATGTTTACGTTTAAATAAACGTCTACGTTCAAAAATAAAAGTGAAAGAAGAGCAGAATTAATCCCTAGGGTATGAAAATTATATTTTTACAAACCTAATAAGAAAAGAAAATTATTGGAAAAAGAAAATTAAATATTAGACTATTAAATTAATTATTATTAATTAAAAACTATTTATTAATTATCTAAACTACACTAAATTATAATTAAATAAGAAATTAACCTAAATAAATGAAAAATTAATTTAGAAAAATCTAAAATAACCTAAAAGTAATTTTAGAACTGAAAATATATTTATTAGACTATTTATGTATTTAATATTAATTAATTACTATTTAATAATTATTTAAAATTAATTTAAATTACTATAAATACTAAATGAACAGTAATAAATCTAAAACTTTTTCTATAAATACTAAAATATTACTGGAATCTAGGAAAAATATAAAAATGAAAAGTGCTTTTTGAAAAAGCTGAAAAATAAGCCAATTGGCTTAAATAGAAGCTATCACTATTTTAAAATTGATGTTTTTGTGATTTTTCTTTTATGAAACTGTTTAACAACTGAAAGTGGACAACTTTTGTGAAAACAACTTGAGTGGAACTCCAGAACAAGCTGTGTGCAAGCTCAATAAGCCAACAGATGGCTTTTTGGTCTTGAAAGTGAGGCTTTGAGCTTGAATAAGCTCACAATAAGCCACACAATGGTCACAAGCTAGAAAATAGGGTACAAATGGCTTAAAGGGACTGAAGTGAAGTTAAAACAACAAAACTTGTGCACTGGATAAGCAGATTTGATCAAATAAGCAAATCCAAATGCACACAGTTCACTCAGGCCTGCAGCTTTTTGTAAGCTAAGATTCAGCTTAGCAAATAAGCTAAAAAGTCTGAAAATGAACTGGAACTAGCAAGATGGGTGGATGGGCTTTTCAAAAAGTCCAAGCTCACACTATGGGTCCCATAGGTGAGCTTATGAGGGGCTTATGAACTAAGCCAAAGTACACTGATGACCAGTGTACTAATGAAAATGGGACAAGGTTCAAGCCTCTCACAAGCTTATCAAATAAGCTGTAAAAAGCAATGTAAGCCTTGAACCATTAAGATGGATACCTGAGCCTTATGAAAATTCAATTTTTACAAGCTAAAGGTCAAAAGTAAGCTCACAAGGGGCTTTGGAACTTGACTCAGTTACACTGACTTGTCAGTGTATCTGTGTGATGGGCCAAAGTTGAGAACAAAAATAAGCAGTATAAACAAGCAGTAAAAGGAAAATAAAGCACAAAGACAATTACTAGCTAGGTGGTCTACTCAAAACAACAATAAGTATACACTAGATTTAACTATTCAACAATATAAGAACCTAAGAAAACAATTAGCAAGCCTGTGTACAGGGCACTTTAGTGAAAAAGTGCTAAAAAGAAATAAGCAAATAAGCAGTTAATAAGCTGAATAAAAATTAAATAAAAATATTCTTGTAAAGATTAGCAACAAAATATTAATAACCTAAAAGCTCAAGTCCTATAATCCAATATTAAGTTCACAAGAAAATTCACAAGTTTATTCAAAAACTTTTCTAACTGAAATTTGACTTTCTAATATGAACTACAAAGTTGACTTATAGGAACTTTGAATTAATCCTACTGATTTGTGATGATGTTTTAAGCTATAATAAACCTAAATCTAGCAAGATAAACAGGTTTTGAAGCAAGAGTGGTGATTATGCAAACACAATTCCAAACAGTTAAGCAAATAAGGTAGGTTAATCACTAATTTTTACTTTCACTGAATAAGAGCTGGTTTATATGACTGAAATGATGTATTAGGGACTATGGTAGCATGTATCAAGCAATAACAAGAACTTAAACAACACTTAACACTTCTAATTTAGCAAATCCAAACACACCTTAACAACACTGAATTTGTGAATTTTAATGCTATTAACTGATTCAGTTCATGAAAAAGGTTCACAAAGTTCAGATGTGGTATAATAAGTTACAAGACACACTGAAACAACAAACTTATCAGTAAATACTCAAGAAACCATAGTTATGCTTATTTGACTGTGAGATTTGAGACAATGAGCAACAAGCTATTTCACTGAGCAAACTAGCAACCTTAAGCCATAATAACACTAAGGGGTACTGAATAAACACAAATAGCACAGATACAAGCAACAATAAGCAGTTAAACAGTGAAATGCAAAAATTGTACAAAATAGCTTACAAGAGCTTCCAAGATTAAGACCATGAACTAAGGACCAAATACACACCTATTGGCTTCCCATGAAACCTCTAACCCACTGCCATCCTTAATAAACAGTGCTCCAGCTTTTCTTCATCTTCAATCTTGATTTTTTATTTTTATCCTATTTAATTCTAATTTTTTTTTTGTATTTTTTTTCTTTTTAAGATTGATACTAGTTTTAAGGTTACTAGTAGCTCTAATAAACAACATTCAAATAACATGAAATTTTAAGTATGAAATTTGCATAAACTGGAAATAGAACTTGATATTGAAATTAATACTTGAAAAAGGTTTCTTAAACAATTAGAAACTTAACAAAAATACCGGAAAGCTTAAATTATACTGGTAATTAAGAAAACAATAAAAACGACATAAAAAAATGATAAGTAAAACTAGATATCCTCCTCTTGTGGTTCCTTCTTGATATATATTGACTTCAAGGCTTTCCACTTGGTTTCTGAGACTTTCCCATCAAATCTTGACCATTGGATCCTCTGTAATTGATCTCAACCATCAAAAGTACTTTTTGGCGCCAAAAAGGTTATAAGAAGCTGAGACCGTTTTAGTGGTGCAGGTGGAGCATTTATTGCTGGGGAAGGGTAGGAAAAGTAGTTTGGAGGTGGGAGAGGCTTGAGGGGCCATGTGGGAAGGGTGAGAAAGGACCCTGGTTTTATGGGATTGTGTTGGGAGGGACGACGGTCAAAGCTGGTTTGACTGGGAGGGAGTATATAAATAACGGGGGTGTTATTTATTGGTGTTGGGCCGTGATTGTGTTTTGGGCCAAAGGGTTTAGTGGGTTTAAGAGTTGGGTGGGTTGGTTTAATGGGGTGTTATGTTTGTCTTGGGTTTTAATTAACAAAGGGCCCGGTTTGGTTTAGTAGATAATCACAAGGACCTTTGTTGCAATTTCTGAAAACTGAGGGGCCTGTTGTGCCAACTTTCCAAACTTCTCCCAAGGACCATTATTGCCATTCTTTAATCTCCCAAGGACCTTTGACGTAATTTTTCCATTTTAAATACACAAGGACCATTTTTGACAATTTTCAAAAAGTTGAGGGACCTTTACTGCCATTTGCCCAAAAATTCATTCAAGGACCAAATTTGACAACTTAGAATATTTCAGGGACCTTGAATGATAAAACTCCACAATTTTAAATTCCAGGGACTAGTTTTGCCAATCTTTGAAAGTTGGGGGACTGAAACTGCCAATTATGCAAACTTTGTTCATTTTCATTTGTTTTTAAACATTTTGCAATTGAGACATATAAAACACGATCCTTGGATATTTTCTGCATTTTGATGCGTTTTTTGAGTGTTTTCAAATGTTTTTGCAGTTCAGATTGACCAAAAATGATGAGTGTTTGAGCACTCATCAATCCCCCACACTAAACTATTGCTAGTCCCTAGCAATCTTTTATGAAAACTTGATGGATTTTAAGTCTCTTTACCAAAAGCCATCACTTCTGGAGTAGCCAAATGTTTCAGTTCAAGTAAGAACCATGGTACACTGATAACCATATGATTTTGAGCAAATCACCAACTTTCAACGGGTTTGATAAGTCTTTACCAGAAGCCGTTTGCTTCTGGACTAGCCAACTCTTAGATAAATTATCTTTGGTGAGTTGATTACCAATTATGGTTTTCCAACTGCCTTTACCACAAGCCATAACCTTGTGGGCTAGCCAACTCTTTTACTTTTTAGGATATGGTGAGTCGAATACCATACAATTTTTGGCAAATTGCAAGCCATAAACGGATTTGATTAATCTTTACCAAGAGCCGTTTGCTCCTGGATTAGCCAATCCTTTTGTCAGTTAGACATTGCGGACTGATAACCACAAATTTTTTTGAAATAAAGTGAAATTTTTTTTTTTTTAAAATTTTTGGCCAAAAACGGGGGTACTAGGTGGTATAATGTGATAANACGATCCTTGGATATTTTCTGCATTTTGATGCGTTTTTGAGTGTTTTCACATGTTTTGCAGTTCAGATTTGACCAAAAACGATGAGTGTTTGAGCACTCATCAATAACTAGGGAGTAAGAAAATCTAAGTTAACACATTCTCCTATCATAAGAGTTACCACTTTTTATTTTCTTGTCATATAGTTTAATTATTAGTTTTTGTTTTAGTTAATTAGTAGTTAAAACGCCCACTCTTCAAACCTCAAGATTTTTACTTGCTTTTCATAAAATATAAAAATACAAAAAAAAAAAAAATCATCTCTCACCTTTAGACCTATATCGACATACACTTCAGCCTTCACATACACTCTTGTCCTAGAGAATGATCAATCTCCCGTGTCTTACCTATACTACACTACGATAGTTAGGTACACTGCCTAGGAGGATTGTGAAACTTCTTAGAAGGTCTTACAAACTGTCCATCGTAGTGAGATCCATATGGCGAGTTAGGTACCTTTTTAGCGAGCTAGGATCCTTTAGCGAGTTAGGCTTACTTTTGGCGAATTTGATCTTTTGTTTGGCGAGTTAGGATTTTTTTTGGCGATTTGTGCAGCAAGTAATATACCAAGACTCTCACAAACCATAATCTATCTAAACCTACTTTCACCAAGACTTAACTCAATTGCAACGTTAAAGACGAATTTAACACAAACAAGACCAAATCAAACGAACTCAAATCAAAACAAAACATAATCACTTCTTTATCTTCAAGATCCGTAATCATTCTCACATAACCATCATCATGACTTCACAAATCACCGCACAAATGATTTCTGCTTCTTAGATAGATATCATTTAGGCTGGTTCCAATAACCATCCACCCATGCTTTCTCGTGGTTCCTACACTCAATGGGCAAGTCGTATGAAGTGTTTCATTGAAGACAAACCCGAATGTGACCTGATTTGGAAATCCATTGAGAAAGGCCTTATGTCAGATGAGAAGTCATTGTTCCATCGATCCACCTACTGACCCTACGACCCGAATTAAATAGATTATGATCTTACCGATGGAGACAAAGCTCAAATAAAAACTAAAATACGTGCTATGTATCTCATCTTGCAAGGTTTGGACAATGACGTATACTCAACAGTGGACAGTTACCCGAATGCAAAGGTTATATGGGAGGCCTTTCAATGTCAGATGCAGGGACAGAAGTTGGAAAACAAGAGAAGAAGGTAACTTGATTGGACATGGCGTGATTGCAACTTAATTCTCCATATAAATGCAACTTTGCTTGCTAAACACCAAAAATCTATCGGTTTTCAATGGCGTCCACCGGTTTTGGAGTCCAAATCCATTGGTTTCATTTGCAAACCACCGGTATGTGTCTCCGAAGGCGATGACTTGCTGACTTTCTTTTGGAACGGTATGTTTCTCCGAAGGTGATAACGCTCTATGTCTTTGTTGGTTGTTTTTCAAATGAGCTGCTAGCAGTGGTGGGAGGTTTCCTTGGACCTTATTTGCCATAGGAAGCATCTTGAGTTTAGAAACCTGGAGAAGCCTCCATTTCCATTTCTTCATCATATTCTCTACTTGATTATCCAAGTGAGCCCTGACATCTTTCATCCTTAACTCCCCCATCCTTAGGGATGACACCTGTGGGCAATGGGCAATGGGCACGGGTATCTCTAACCCGTCACCCGCTAGTAGGTACAATTTTCTACCCATTCCCATGACCGTGGGTATCTATTCCTAATTATGAAACAGTGTAATAAGACACCAAATCAATTTGCCAAATACCACATTCACAAAATACTCGAACATATGTCTTAAACTAGTAAATTAAACATCATTACTCCAAATCATAGGAATATTAGTTCATTTCAAGAGATAAAGTAAAATAGTGTAAAATTTCGTTAACAAAACAAAAAATTCTAGTCACTTGGCCCTCTTAGCATCTTACTTCTTCAACAACTTACCCAAACAACCTTACAAATATTTACTGTGTTTTCTAGAGAGTTGGGTATTATTAAAAATATACCAACAACCTTACAAATATTTAAGTATTATAATAAATTTAGTTAACATAAATGGGTTCATGGTAAACCTACGAGTATTTTGACAAGTACGTCAGTGAGTATTTTAAATGGGTGTCATGGGTTTACCCGTGATGGATGTACATTACCCGTCACCCGCCTGCCACCCACCGATGTTTACAATTTTCAGCCACAAACCACCTATGGGTAAAAATTGACGGGGTTACCCGCCCATTTACATGCAGGTACCCATGGGTTATAAGTTTCTTCTCACCCATTGCCATCCATACTCATCCTTCTTCTCATGAGTGGTTCCAACTACGAAAAATTGGCTATCACGAATGCTTCACCTATAACATGTGTATTTGAGTGTAACGACGTAACCTGATTCGTCTGGCTAGTCGTGGCTATGGTTGATGTGGGATTTTTGGGTGTTTGATTAACAACTTGATTTACTCTTTGACGTACTCCCTAGACTCTCCATAAACACCTCTGATGACGTTATAAGCGTTGTTGGTGGAGGCATCGAGCCAATTTTCACCGTCATTTTGTGACCAGAAGTATCAAAAATGAAAGATTTGACGAACCAATAAAGTTATTTAGTATTGAGAACCCGGATGGCGCCACTGAACGTAAAATGGATGCACCAAATGATCAAAACTTACGTGAACCATAGATTGGATACTTCTAAAAGCTTGCTATAACCTGAAATAATAATAATAATAATAATAATAATAATAATAATAATAATAATAATAATAATAATAATAATAATAATAATAATAATAATAATATTCCACACGTGTTACTCAAACAGCCGAATCTACATTTTCTTTATCTACTAGACATATGGCATTATGGAAATCGCAAATGGAAGACTACACTTCGGACTGGCTTAGGGTGGTTCCGATATCTTGGTTGGGAGAGACTATGAATTCCAGGACCTACCGGTGCGTGTTATGTTATCGGCTTGGTGTTCCCCTATTCTCTGTTCAGATGTCGTGCTCAGCTTGTTCCAGGGTCTTCACTGGGGATATTTATGGGGACCATGTTGTATCTTGCATGGGTATTATTGGTATTAAACATAGGCATAACGTGGTACGTGATGTTCTTGTTGACATATGTTCTCGATCGGGTATTTCGGCTCGTAAAGAGGTTGATATAGGGCTTTGTGGTGAAAGGGACAAACCTTTACGTCCAGCTGATATGTTGCTCTACTCGTGGGAAGGAGGGCTTGATGTATGTGTTGATTTAACTGGGTCATCGCCCTTGACGCAAACTGGTATGGTTGATTTTGTGCCGGGTCGTGCAGTGATTGAGGCTGCACATCGTAAACGCGTCAAGTATGAAGTTAAATGCGCGAATATTGGATATGGGTTCCTCCCCTTCTCTTTCTCTTCTTTTGGGGAACTTGAGAATGATGCAGTGACCTTATTGAAGCGAATCCGAAAGTTCTCGACAACCCAAGACATTGGAGCACGTGCTGCTGCTCATATCTTTAGTAGGATTAGCTTTTTATAGCTAAAGGAGTGGGAGCCCAGTTAGTATCTCGGCTTCCCACTAACTTCTTGTAAATCATATAAGTTTCTAATAAAGTAATGTTTATAATAAAAAAAATAAAAATAAATAATAATAATAATAATAATAATAATAATAATAATAATAATAATAATAATAATAACAACAACAACAACAATGCTACGTTAGTCGTACCCTGCGAACCGGCTCCGACGTGAAAATAAGTCGTCGGATTACGAGATGTATGCGTTTAGAGAGACAAAGTGAGTATGAGAGAGAACATACCTAATAAATGAAGATGGTGTTGGTATTTATAGGCAAATCATATGAAAGTTCTAAGTCATGCCACATGTCTCTGTCGAATATGTTAGAGGGGAGCACATTCCCGATGACCAATAGGAAGGCTCCGAGTATAGGTTGCGATGTCCTTCCCTTGTTTTTCGGAAATGTGTTCATGTAAAGTTGTCGTGGATGCTAAAATATTGGAGACACGTCACCTGTAGTAGGGCCCACACAATATTCTATGTTTTTCTTTAAGTTCGAAGCCTAAGTCTCTTCGGAGGCTAAAGCTCCTCGGATGGCAGGGCTCCATGAGGTAGGCTCATTGTGTATTGATGGATTCTCTTACAGTATTCTATTGAGCTTTACGCCAATGATTACATTGAGTGCTTTATGTTTACTGCTCGGAGGCTAGGATCCGACCGTAATTGGGGCACACCAGACATATAAATGAGTCATGCATGAAAACGAAGTAGTAGATCTGATAAGCAAGTATAGATGCAAAGTTGATAATGAAAATGGTCCCCAACCCACAATTGTCATGTCCTAATCTTAATGTTTGATGCTCTTCGTGTGTTTCTAAAAAAGATATTATTTCATCAAAAAAAAAANATATTATGCTTTATAGGTATATCGTGTTGTTGACGTGATGATCATTACATAGAAAAAGTATATCAACAATAAGATAAGCAACAACGAAAATTACGAACGTACCTTTTTAATATGGGTGTAAACGAACTGAGTAAGTACTCGGGACCGGCTCGATAAAAGCTCGTAACGAACCGAGCTTTAACAACCTCAAGCCCGAGCTCGAGCTTAATTTTGAGCTCCTTTATTAAACGAGCCCGAACCCAAGCTTCATCATATACGAAGCTCGTTTAAGCTCACGAGCCTAAATGAGCTTTAAAATCCGTGCATATATACATGTAATTATAAGTGTTAAATGAGCTCTTGTTCGAGCACGTTTTTAAACGAGCTCACTTTAACACTTTTATACTAGAAAGAAATAAGAAAATATATAAAAAAAAAAGATTTATTAACGAGTCGAGCTAGAGCCTTGTGAATAACTATCAAGCCGAGTTTGAGGTTTTCATTTTTAAAGCTCGAAACGAGTCGAGCTCGAGCTTGTGCTTTTCAAAACCTAAATGAGTCGAGCTCGAGCCTAGCCAAGATCGGGCTCGGCTACAGCCCTACCATCTTAAGTGTGATCATGAAAGGCTGCTACAATGCATAGATGCAAGATTTTACTGTTCATATAGTAACAAAGCTAGGTCACTAGTGGACTAGTGGTAACCAAAAATAGAACAACATAACATACGAACTAGGAGAAATACAACAGAAACCAAAGTAGGCAGCTGGATAAACAATTGAGCTCTATCATATGACATTGATCCGCATTCTTGTTATACCGCTAATTAAGTTATTGACGATGGATCACTATAAGGATATAGTTATGATGTTTTCCTTATCTCTGTATAGCCCAAACGAATAATATGATCTTATCTACTACAGTAAATATATACCATGAAGCACAAAGCGAATTTATCTTAAACAAAAAGCTGGTTACAAGTTACGAGATTTAAACATGAATTTTTAATATTTTTAACATGTTTTGTAATTTTGTTATAAATAATGATATTTTTACTTTTTACTTTTTGTTTTAGATATTATTACTTAAACTTTAAGGATTAAAATAATGAATACTTATCTCGAGCCTTTGCATTATAACATTGTGTAAAGGTCGTTCTTATAAACCTGGTTTAAGCATTTTATATGTGAGAAGTTTAATTAGTAAACTACTAAATAAATTTTTACATGAGTTGTTGCTAAATGTATAATCTCATGTATATATTTGCATATAATGGTAACCTGTACTTACATTTTTAATATTTATGATCCCGTCACATATATGGATTTTATGTATTACAATTAATTTAATCTCATATGATAGCGATAATAATAACAATAATAACGACAACATAATTTACGGTTTGATTCTTTCTAAAAGAATAAATTATATGCGGTATTTGTTAAATGAGTTTTGCTAACATGAACGCATTAGGCACATGCCAGGGGCTACTAAAAGGGAAAAATCTAAGTTATGTTTATTTTATACCAAAAAAATCCATTTAATAATAAGAGATTGTCAGACAAAGTTCATATAACATTAAGACGAAGTATAGACAAACATAATTGCACTTAACCTAGCAAAATATGCGCCCAACAGGCCAACATATACCTTTTGAGCAATAATTGGATCAAAATATTGGCAAATGCCTCGAGTGTTGACCCCAAACATTTAGAAAACTGTCTAAGCACTTTCAAACAAAATCACAAAGCTCGTTCGCTAAGACAGCTCAATGCCAATATGAATTACTATATATATTAAATGTAACTACATACGACGCCGTTACATGTTTCCCACATGCAAAACGACGCCGTTCCATGTAATGGGCTTCCCACATTTTTCCGGCCTGATCCAAACGGCAATCCAATCGGCGATCCAATCGGCCCACTGTGAAACAATAATACCTCCTTAGACACACGCTTCCAGAACTCTCTCCATCCATCTCAAATCATTGTCTCCAGAAGGTTAGGGTTTATTCATTTGATTTTTTGTTGTTTTTATGTTTAGATTGTGGTTGAGTGAAGATCATGAAGATCCACTGATTTCTCGGTTAGATCGTGGCCATAGATTTATGGTCTTTTGTTTTTGCTTCTTGGATTATCAGTATAAAATCGACGAGAACAAAAATAACGTACCAGTATCTATGTACGAAATTAGCTCTTATTTCTTTCAACTTTAACAATTTTACAGCTAATTATAAAAATTTAATTTTGAAATTAGGGTTTGTCATAGTTTGGGGGTTTTGTTAATTGCATTTTTTTCCCTGTTAATCATTTCATATTATGTCATTATTTAGGTCAGTTGTGATAACAAGATGCTAAGGTCCGTATAATTAAAATCAGTGCTTTGAGTGATTGTTTGCTTATTTTTCACCTAAAAAGCTGCTTCGATTTATCTGCTTAATTTGTTGCATCCATGGCGGATGTATCCGTTTTCTACATATTTGTTGAAGCCCGTTATACTGATGCTTGCGTGCGTTTGCTGAACCTTGACTGTATTTGCTGATGCTTGCTTTACCAGGAACTTTGATTGTTATATGTGGAATGATGGTTATATTTGTTGTAAAAGGCAGTGATGAGCCTTGACGAGTTTGATTAAAGTCAAGATTGTCTGCATCTTGGCGGGGCAAACACTATGTTTGCAGCCATGTCGGATGTCCGTGTCCCATTTTCATAATACTATACATCGGTTAAAATGAAGTGCTTTTTTGTATGGCCTTTTGATGCCAAAATTTTTGGCCTCCTATGGTCCTTTCCGTTTGGGTTCTTTATATGTGGAATGACTGTAAGAGCCAGTGATGAATTTTGGTGGGTTCGAAAAAACATGAGGCTGTCCGTATCTTGGCGAGGCAACATGCTATGTTTGCAGCCATAGTGGACGTGTCCTCATTGCAGCCATGTCTTGCTTCAAATTCAGGTATAAAAACATTAGGCTTATGCGCCTTTATTCAGGTATAAAAAGATTAGGCTCTGATAGACTGATGAGCCAGGTTAAAAGTGCTATTCCCCGCATCTTGGCAAGGCAGCGTCTCAGCGTTGCAGCCATGCAGGTCCATGTGCTTTTTTCCGTTTGCTACCATATCTGAGCCTACCTTAGAAGGCTTGCTGATATAATGGTTTTGCAGCCGTGGCGGGGCTATCATTCGTGTTAGCAGCCACATACTGCAATATGTGGTCAGTGCACTTTAAAAGTGTGCTTTATGTTTGAAAAAAATAATTAATGTGTTGATACTAATCTTGGGCCTATCATGAGTTTTAACGCATCTGTGTAAATGCGAGATAAGCCGCATGTTGGCAAGGCAGCCTATTCCGGTTGCAGCCATGGCGGTTGTATCCGCTATTTACTGCCCGACTTTGGAACAATCTGTGGCGATGATGATAGTCCTGCTTCTTAGCGCTTCTATGCGTAAGCCTAGCGCAGACCCGCGTCTTGGCAGGGTAACCAGATATTCTATCTGGGTGCAGCCATGGCGGGCGCATTCAGCATGAATGACAGAATACATATCTGAGCCTTACTAGATCCAATTAGATCATAGCCAGGCCGTTTATGATACGAACCCATTCCAAACGCGATATTTTCTTGACCCATCAAAAAACAAGCTACTGATCCTAGAAAATACATCAGTAATTCAGATACATTGGTAATTTACTAATTTAGTGTTATTTCTTCAGTTCTTTATATGTTTATGTTGTGATATATATAGGCTGTTGGGGTTTCTTATCAGCACTGCTTACCTGCTTATTGTGTTTTCATATGGCAAATATGTATTAGGAGATGTGCAGCGTTTTCTGTTGTTGGTGTAGCAGCAGCTGTAGCGAAAGCAGACTGAAAGAGGAAAGCAATGGGGATAGAAACCAGACGGCTCAGTCTCTTGCAGAAAATAATTTTACCCAGACAAACAAGATGCATGATGTCGTTGGGGAGCGAAATTAAGTACTTCCGGATGTAGCATCTGGCCTCGCTCTTCCGCGCACAAACAAGGTCAGTATATATTGACTTATTTTCTGTATAGTAACTTAGATTCATCTAGATACATCTCTCTGAAATTCACACACAGCTATGGATGTTGAACAATCTTGGGTTGTGTAGGGTATATATGTATCATTGGCAATGATGAAAGCGTAGACTATTTACTGTCTTGGCAAGCGTTGTTTGCCAAGACCCGTGCTCTGGCCTGGCAATCACATGTTTGCAGCTAAGCCGGGTTTGGCTACCGCTGCCATCATCGCCTACCTGAGCCTAATATGTAGCCTAATCACGTATTGCTAATATTTTGTTCAAAACCTGTAAATTCCTTATCGGCTTAAAGATACACAGATAACCAGCGTATTCGCTAAAAAATTGGACTTTCACATTCTATTATGTGTGAGCTCCATTTATTTTTCTAGATGAATGATCATAGCATTTATAAATTGAAACATCTGATTACCTTCCTATGCTTTTTCCTTTGCTTGCAGGATTTGAAAACAAAAAAGATCATTGGGCAAAGCGAAACAGGGAGTACGTATATTAACTCAAGTAGTTGTGATAGGGCGGGAGATAAAGAAAAGGGACTGGTGAGATCTGTACAGGACAACTCATTTATTTACACGTTCCGTAATTTTTGTACTGTCATATTTCAGTCACTTTTAATACTAACATGTTGTTGACACTATTTCTTTTTATTTTGTAGGAACGGTTGCCCGGCGAGGACCGGTTGTATGGGACTTTGGTAGCGCGAGAATGCATGCAAGTCCATTTCCTGAAGAGTTGGAATTATATAGCGCGTTACACGCACTAATCATCCAAAACGAGCGGTACGTATAATGACTATGTTCTTTTTTGATTATCTGGTCCCAAAAAGAGTTGTGACACGGTCCTTTCTTCCTCATTTAATACATGCCATCAATGTAATAAAGACTATATTAATGCCTTAGTGATGATCAATACGTTTATCTATTCACTCATGTCCAGCATTATGGTTACGCGTTCTGGTAAAAATGGAGCAGACACAATCACGGGCGAGGGTGTTACCCCTGAATCTGTTCCAGTAATCCAAAGAAAAGAAAGAGAAGATTTAAGCAAAAAGTTTTAAAGTCCGCTTAAATCTTCTCTTATATTACAATTAATTTGCTTAAATTGTACCGATAACGACAACTAATGTCTAACGTAACTTTTCGGTTCAGGGGTTTTGCTTCAGAAGATTTCTTTCAGGGGATTTGGTTCATGGGATATGGTTCAGGAGTGATGGTTCAGGACATATGGTCCAGGAGGTGGTTGGCCCTGGCATTGAGTTACTACAAGTAATTTCTACATAAAGGTGCGTTTTTATGTTGCTGGACTAATGAATATGGGATAACTGATCTTTGCGATCCTCTTCAGGATAATTGGTTTTCTTTTGAACTTATCAACACTTGCTGTAATGATAATAGCTGTATTTGCAGGTTAAGACGGAATACTTGAAGAATGAGTACAAAAGCTGTTCAAAGTTTGTGGTGATTGCACCGAACCTTCTGTAGATTATGTTAACGAAAGGCTGAAAGGTAGATGTTATTATATTTGAACGGTATTCAGAGGATTGTATAAGAGCCTTTCGTCAACACTACTTTCTGATCTGGGTTGTGGGTCTGCTGAATTTCTGCAGGATGCATTAGCATTTCGCGAAAACACTTTGAGATAAGTTCGTATAAGTTCGTCACTACATAGTGAAATTTGTATCTGTAACATAGGCCCCAAATTAACTTTCAAGGTTGCACTTCCATTATTCTATTCAATTTACCTTTGTAATCCAAAATTTATACAGTGCTTTTCAAAATATTGTAACCAAAGTCAAAATTTCTATATGGCAAAAGATTTTATCAGCCATAACAGTCTGCCTAAATAATCTACATTGTTTATACAAAATTGGCTTGTCCGCAAAAAGAAAAAAAAAAAGGGGGAAAAAAACAGGCCCGCCCGCAACGCGGCGGCCCGTCGCCATTCTCGTTTTCTTGTATTAGCAACCTAATGTTACTTGTCCAAATGAGCTATGAAGCCAAAGTCAGCAGCCCATATTCAGTAGCCCAAAGCAAAAGCCCGGGTGGCAATTCCTCGAGCTACAAATGAAATGCGACTTGCTATTAATTGTCTGGAAATAAACATTTGCATTCAAAGATAAGCTTTCATAGGAAATAGTTTATATGGTACTATCACAAAAAAGGTTGGGGTTTAGTTCGTCAAAAAGAATTTCTATTTTAACATTATTAGCAGAAATTATTGTTTGGAATTTGGGACGAGTGAAAAGTATGTGTGATAGATTAGTTAGATTACAAATTGGAGAAGAGCTTATTTACACAACATATTAAATATACCCCAAAATGTTAAAACTTACATGGCTTATAAATGTTGGGGTTTTTAGATAGATAGGATACACAACTTTTCAAATCTACTTGTCTAAATTACCAAACTTTTTTTGTGTGCAAACGGGGTAATGGACTATACGTGTTAGACATTCAGGTTACTAAACTTGTAAAAGCACGATATTTATGTTACTTAACTTACCCAAAAGATACGTTCAGGTTATTTGGATTACACTGAAAAATATAGAGGTGTATGATTCCCCAAAGTTCAGTAACCTAAGTGAATAAATAAATTTTGATAACTTAGACGAATAAAATTGACAAGTTAGGTAATTCATCTATCCAAAAACTTTAAATGTTGCACTGATGAACTCAGGTGGCTACACAATTAATATCTAAACTAAGACATGAATATTTTTTATATATTTTCTATTGTCTTGTCTCAAAAATACTAATATAAATGTGTTATACTTTTCGACAAAATATCACCTAAAAAGGAAAGGGAATGTATTGGTCGTATGGGTGGTTCAACTTCTCAACTTCAACAAAACTTCCCACTCCTTAGTTGCCACCCACTCTTCATTCTCAACCTTCATCTTCAACGTGTATTTATTTTATTATTATTCCTTTAACCAAATAAATTATAAACCTTAACTAAATTGAAAAGTTATGTCAATGCTAATATACTATATGTTCAAAAATAAGATACTACGACAGATTTGATTACTCATATATGCATTTCTAGTACAAGAATTTCGTTTGAATACCCTATTGCATCATCAAATGTCACGAACAATGTTTATGGAAATATTTGTGTTTTGAAAAAATTTGCAATACTTTGTTAAAACAGTAAAAGGTATATCGCATAAGTATAGAAACACCTTTACAAATTACATCGAGAATTTTGAATGACGACAACTAAACATCAAAATGCCATGTATACCCAAAATATATGTTTTAAATGCATAATGTACAATGTATTTAAGGAATGTTTTGGGTAAAATGTCATTATGGTGTTTTAGTTGGATATATACGGAATTGACCTAATACATAAACCTTGTGTTTTTCTTTCTACTTATCCTATCATCGATATAAAATGACATGTCAAAGTAAACACGGTCTTGATATTAGGAAGATTATTAGGAAGATTGATCATTTTCTTATATCGCCATAGACACAAAGAAAAATACAGATATAAAATAAGAAAAGGAAAAAAGACACACACACGATGTTAAAATTGGTTGCAAATAAAATACACACTATATTATTTTCCAGAACAAAACTACATTATATCCTAATTAATTGGGATAGTTACATACACAGAATAAAAAACTATCTTAATATTAAATCATAAAGACAAAAGTTGTTGTTTTTGTTTGTGTGTGTTTGCTATAGTTCTCGCATCCACGATTGGATTGTTGGGTCAAACTAGAATTATTGAACGAGTGACCAATACTTATAATCAAATTTGCATGAGACTTTATCATTAGGACTTGAAAGTTATTACCTTTTTTGTTGAAAATTTGGAAATTTGCTTGATTCAGTTTAAGAATATCATTTACATAGGCTAATACAATAGGCGTATATTATTATGGTCAGGTTTTTCAGGATACAAGCACTCTTTTGATATCTAACCGGTAGTCGAATATTTTTTTTCCAAGATTTATTGGTTACCAAATACTCCGTATATATTCTTGTATTAACTGTAGTTGTTAGCAAATAGTTTTACGCTTCTTAACAAACTAACTAATTGAATAACACATTTCCCAATATAACTTCTTTTTATTTATTTATTTAAATGTTATATTTGTAATTTGTTAAAAATAAATCCAGTACAACAATGTTTTAAGACAGAGAGGTACTAAAATTCAATTTTGCTTTTAAAGGCACAAACAAAGGTATTAAAAAACTTTGAAATAAGAATGATTGGGGAAAAGAAGTGTTGACTAATACGAGTAGTAATTTAATTTCATTATTTTGATGAGTAGTGATTCTTTTATCTAGCAAGTCAAATACATGAAATATTTTAATGGAATGCTTTAATATGATAATGATATACTCGGAACAAAAGTAAAAAAGAAAAAGGCCAACAAAGCTGCAAAATATTATTAATAAATCATCGTTTATTTCTTTATGCTTTTCGGCCTACATAATTTACGGATCAACCTCATCTTCTGTGATTTGATATATGATATTAAACCAACGATGCATTTAGAATGCAAAAAGCAAAAAGACATCTCAATTATTAGGCATTAAATGAATACATGTTTCATGTGGTTTCTAATAAACTAGAGATACTAGATTAAACAATATTTGTTACCTTAATAGGACTAATATTAGTGAAACTATAATGCAAAGCATGAGGACAACCATATTAGTCAGGATTATCTTATTCCTTTGTTGTTAAGGTAAAGCTTAACCTAGGTTTAGATTGTGTTAAATTATAGCCGAAATTGCATATATATCTTTACAAAGCTCAATAATTACATGCACATCCAACAAAAAACCATAATTAGATGCATGTCCTCCTAAAACTTTAAAAATGTCATACATATCCAAATAATTAAATTATATAAAAGTAATATTCATTTTATTATAAATTATTCGTTACACCCTTCTTTTTCCTTAAAATTTATTGGTGCTCATTTTATCCTCTTCACTCAAACATAAAACGTGCTTCAGATTTTGGAATGGTCGGATAATGAAGACGCATGGTTGTGGGATCTTAATCAGAATGGATTTTTCTCAGTATTAAGTGCTCGAAATCATATAGATAATATCATGCTTCATTCTGGTGATCAGCCAACAAGATGGAACAACCCAATAAAGGCAAACATTCTTTGTTAGAGAATAAATCTGGATCGGCTGCCTACTCGGAAAAATCTAGTTGACAAAGGGATCGATTTGTCTTCTTTGCTTTGCCCGATGTGTGGTGACCATATTGAAGACGTTTCTCACGTGTTTGTCCGATGTGAAGTTGCATGCCATACGTGGGAGAAAATATTCAGATGGCTTGATATTTCTACTCTTGTTTTCGTCTTGATTGACGATATTATGGAATGGGTAGACTCGGTTCAATTAAGTCACAATTGGAGAAAGATTTTGGAAGCTATAATGTTAACGGCTATGTGGGTGATTTGGAAGTTTCGAAATAACAAAGTTTTCGGTGACCTAAAGACGAAGAGAAGTACGATTTTTGATATTATAGTGGCTAATGCGTTTGAGTGGTGTTCGGTTAGAAGTAAAGTTTGTTCTAAAAACTGGGCATTGTGGCTTCAAAACCCAATGATTTCTATTATGTAATTTTATTTCTAGCTATTGCTAGTTTTATAAAAGTTAGCCGTTCAAAAAAAAAAAAAAAAAAAAAAAAAAACGCCTTCATGTACTCTTCAAGATCGTGATATTAAAATCACAATTGAATACTTATCGCAACAACAAACTTAAACTTTCATTTCTTCGACGTCAACTGGGGAAGGCAAAGCATCAGTTGCTATTTTTCTTCAAATGCATTTTCTTGTTTCTTTCTTTTCCTATAGATCTAATATTTCGTTTCCTCTATTAAATGCATTTTCTTGTTCGCCTTCCTTATCGCCGGTGATATCTCCGACCGGCATAAACCAGTATATTGCAATATCTAATTCTTGTTGTGATTATTTTTAGTCATCTATAATTATAAAGCTTTGGGAGGATATATGTAATTTTGATTTAAAGTTGGATGTATTTGCAATTATTACTCTTTGAAGGGATATATATGCATTATACATTAACGCACAATTAAACATCATTATGGTGTAAACAGACGTGACTCATTAACATAATGCTTGAGTCACTTTTACGGTGTAGCCAAAACGAATGGCTATTATAAGGTACATTCCGCAATACTTAATATGTGTTTAGAGAGCAATTGCATTGCATAGTTACGGGGTTTTGTTTGTCTATTTTCACACTATTAGAGTATTAGACTTTTACTTGGACGTATCTTTACTACATATAAAAAGTGTATTCTTTTTCTTTTTTTATTTTTTTTTTAAATCTTGAATTTTTGAAATTTTTGAAATTTTAAAATTTAATGCAACTTAATGACTTATATATGAAAGTATTATATATCTTTACTAGATAACAAACACTAGACAAAATTGTTTTTATTACATAACAAACACTAGACGAAATTATGGCAACTGATAAACAATATTAATTATTTAATACAACTTGATCTACTATCTATAATATACTACTTATAATGCATGCATAAATTTTCCTTAAACTTAAAGTTTTTAAATTTGAGTAATGCGAAAACTTTATATTACCCATGATTAAAAATGACAATGATATCTACCACTAAATTAATATTCTAAATATTGTTTCATCCTCAAATTTTTATCATTTTTCGTTTATTTTCTCTCAATTACTATAAATTGAACTCGTAAATGTTGCATCAAAAGAAATACCAAAACCACAAGTTCACAAACATAATTATTTGTCGTTATACATCGCCGCTTTACAAGGATATTCGTCTAGTTATCCTTAGTCATTATAACTTACATGTTTTGTCAAAAGAAAAAGATTACATTATACAACTCGAACATAAAGATTCAATAAAAGATCAAAAGGCATACCAGATAAAGCATTTGTACAATGCTTACAACTAATTTCAAAACATTCCTTCATATTTGTTAGACTTGACAAAAACACTCGCTTTTCGCAAAAGTTAACAAATTTCTCAATCTTTTTTTCTTCACAAAAGCAAAAAGTTGGATCAACACAACTAAGGTGAATCTTTCACCCCATTCGCCGACTGAACAGTCAACACAGACATGTTCGGTGACGTTGGTCCACCCTCTCCACCTNTTAGAGTATTAGACTTTTACTTGGACGTATCTTTACTACATATAAAAAGTGTATTCTTTTTCTTTTTTTATTTTTTTTTTAAATCTTGAATTTTTGAAATTTTTGAAATTTTAAAATTTAATGCAACTTAATGACTTATATATGAAAGTATTATATATCTTTACTAGATAACAAACACTAGACAAAATTGTTTTTATTACATAACAAACACTAGACGAAATTATGGCAACTGATAAACAATATTAATTATTTAATACAACTTGATCTACTATCTATAATATACTACTTATAATGCATGCATAAATTTTCCTTAAACTTAAAGTTTTTAAATTTGAGTAATGCGAAAACTTTATATTACCCATGATTAAAAATGACAATGATATCTACCACTAAATTAATATTCTAAATATTGTTTCATCCTCAAATTTTTATCATTTTTCGTTTATTTTCTCTCAATTACTATAAATTGAACTCGTAAATGTTGCATCAAAAGAAATACCAAAACCACAAGTTCACAAACATAATTATTTGTCGTTATACATCGCCGCTTTACAAGGATATTCGTCTAGTTATCCTTAGTCATTATAACTTACATGTTTTGTCAAAAGAAAAAGATTACATTATACAACTCGAACATAAAGATTCAATAAAAGATCAAAAGGCATACCAGATAAAGCATTTGTACAATGCTTACAACTAATTTCAAAACATTCCTTCATATTTGTTAGACTTGACAAAAACACTCGCTTTTCGCAAAAGTTAACAAATTTCTCAATCTTTTTTTCTTCACAAAAGCAAAAAGTTGGATCAACACAACTAAGGTGAATCTTTCACCCCATTCGCCGACTGAACAGTCAACACAGACATGTTCGGTGACGTTGGTCCACCCTCTCCACCTGCCAAATGATTAGTTCGGGTGCCAGAAGGGTGGCAAGTAGCGGTGGAAATAGCCGTAGCAAGTGAAATAGGCATAAGACAAAGACCTTTCCCTTGCAAATATTGCATTGCGGAACCCATATCTTCTTCCATTAGTTTCACCACTTGGTTCTCCGTTACTGTCATTGTCTCATTGTTAGATGATGACGTTGTTCCGTTGCTACTCCGTCCTGTTCCCGGTCCACCTCTTTGTCCACAATCGCCACCACCCTGGAAACAAAACAAAAAGTACAAGGTTAGAAAATGTAAATATAAGAAAAGATGGAATCTAGGAAAGTAATGTTCGCGTGCTACTTTTTTTTTGTGTCCTTCTCTGTTATACAGAAAGTAGGAGTGATGTTTTTATAAAGATGGGTCTTTTTAAGGTTATTTTATATGATATCTTTCTTTTTTAAGTACTCATATACTAAACATATTTACTAAAAATGCAATGCTTTCAGAAATGAATAAAGTGTCTTACATTAGGTCAATAATAGTGATATTGATGGTAACATAATTGAACACTGATGTTATAGGTATCTTTTTTTAATCGTGGTTTGACTAGTTGGCCGACCATGTCAATATGATATGAGTCGATGTCACGTTGACAAAGGTATTTCTTATATGACATTGACATGCCCACCAAATGTTCAAATCAGTACATGATCAGTTGAAACAATACTATTGGTAATTCAGTATTTGTTGTTATAGCTTAGATGCATGGTTACTTTCAAAATAATAAGACATTGAGAAATAAGCATTATCAAACACCCCCTAAGATATAAGGTGTGATAATAACAACTTTTCTCATGATAAATAGCTAGAGAACATGTTTGTACCTCAGCAGCCATGGGATTAGCCGCGCCTGCAGCAGCACCGGCACCTCCCAATCTGCTCATGCTCAAAACCTGTGGCCATAGAATATATATCACAATTTGTTTCAAAGTAATTATGATCAAAATTTATCAAACATAATGGTTTTATTTATGTCCATAGCTATGTATTAATGTAAATGGTTTAGAGAAAAGGTACCTTGACTTGGAGCTGGAGGAATTTGACATAGTCTATGATCTCATCAAGCATTGAGGCCTTGTCTGTCTGTCATTCCACACCCCCATTAACAAAACATCAAAGATTTATTATATATTCTTTCAATCAAGATTCACTTTTATTTTAACATTAAAACTAATATATCTTCATAGATCAAGATACTAAAGGACTAAAAGTACACTTCTAATCACTAAACAGGAAGTTATGGAAATTTGTCATTCACCACCTAAATATAAAAAGAACCATCTAGCCATAAGTCCAGACCTGTAACATGTTATATTTTAGTAATACTTAACAAGATTTTAATACTAAAAAATGAATGTGCAAATCTTGAGTATGTGTGAAACCATATAATAACATTTAAGAACAATTATTTGGAATTAAATCAACAATTAATAATTGATTAAAGATATCTTAAAGTATGTATAAAACCATTTAATAATATTAACTAAGATTATTTGATCTTAAATTACCATTAAAAAGTGATTAAGGATAATACTAAAATAACTTCCTCCCAACATAATAGGTTAATAACTACACTATCATTATTAACAACTTCTCCCCGTATAATCTGCTTTTTCCACCGTAACTAACGCCATAAACAATTAATTAATTAAAAGATTTAAACTAAACATTTTTAATTAATGTAACGCTTACTTTGTTAGCATTTGGGACCAGTTCTTGTAGCGCTTTCATCCTCTCGGCAATCCTCTCACGTCGTAACTGACAAATATTATAAGAAATAGCAACATTAATAAGATTTTTTAAACATGATACAATGCTAACAGCTACAACTAATTTTGACATAAATAAAGTTAAGGGCTTGCCACACTATTTACTGTATTTGTATTTTATACTTCAATCACTCCAAAATTTCAAATTGCACGTAATTAAAAAAAAATGAAGTCTTGCGCATCAATAAAGTGTTATTTTTACGTTTGAAAATCATTTTGAGTGCTTGAAATATACAAGTAAACACTTACTTTAAAATATATAAAGATAAACATATAATTTAAGACGGATGGAGTAATAAATTTACTAATCTTACACGTAAAATTGCTAGTTGGGCTTTTTTGTTATTGTTTTGACAAAACGTGATTTTCACATAATAGGATGTTCCAACATAACATGATACGAGGATTATGCTAAAAACAAAAATTATATCCTTACTCTTTCAGCAATGCTGTGTGGGTCAGTTGCTTGTCCGCGTCTGGCTCGAACTCTTTGTCGTGGCTGCGATGGCGCACCACCACCACCGCCGCCAGCTGCGGTCACACTTCCAGCCTGCACTTGGTTCATAACCGCTGCAGCAACTGCCGCTGCCGGAGATCCAAAATTTTGGGCCTGCAAAGTATACATTTTTTAAATATCAAAGTCAAAAAAAAATTTAATTTTTTTACAAATGGCATTAAATTAAATAAACAAATAAAAACTAACCGGCAGATTACGGAATTGTTGGCCTTGATTCGTTGCTAGAGATCCAGTAAACCCATGAAACAAATTCTGAATAGCATTATTATTGTTATTCTCTCCAATCTACAAAAAAAAGTAAACATATCGTCACAGACGAACCTAGGATGATTTTCGAACCACATAACGTAAGAAATTTTAAACATACCATGTCAAAAATATTTATGTTACATGTCTTGTTTAGTTTACGAAAAATGGCCTCGATAGCTTTTAGTACTGGTTTCGACATGCACTGTTATAATTAAAAAAAATCCCATCAAACAAAAAGAACATACCGGTGAGACAGGAGTACGAGCACCACCGGTGATCTGGTGCTGACGGAGCTTAGATGATAAGAAAGCAGACTGATCGTCAAAATGGTCAACGTCCCATGGAAGTGACGGTTTGTTTTGACCACCACCGTTGGAAATGTCTGGCCAAGATACGTTTGTTTGGAGACCAGAAAGCATTTGATCGAGGAAATCATCGTGAGCGGCAGTTGGATCAAACGTGTTGTTGTTGTTGCTGGTTTCGTTGTTTTGGAGATCTTGAAGAGACATTTGTGATTCCTGCATTTTTTTTTTCTATAAAAAACACAGAGATAGTTTTAAATATAAGTGTAAGATGATATTATAAGAAAGTAGTGATTTGAAACATGTGTAGATTTATACGTTTATGTACCTGGGAAAATGTGAAGAAAATTAAGAAGGTTGTAAATGGAGTCTTGATTGATTAATCACAGATTTTGAGAGTGGTTTCCTGTTTTTGTGGTTTTTTCACTTGCTTTTCTCTGCTCACTCTGTTTTTTTCTTCAAGGGGAGTACTTATATAGCCAATCACCTTCAAAAACTATTGTTGGAGTATCTATACTACATTATAAAGCATTTATGATATTCTTAAAATGTAAAGCTTAAAAAATCAAGATTCAACACTTGCTTATAATGGCAAATTTTAATAAGTACATCTATAATAACATTGGTTGCAACACTTTAAAGCACTTTTTATATACATGTTTTTTTTAAAAAAAAAAACAAAGGAATTTAATAAAAGAAAAAAAAAAAAACGTCTATAACAATAATTACCTAATTAATGTTATTTTTAAAATGCCCTAACATGAAAAATACTTGTTATTATATTAAGCCTTGTCTGTCTGTCATTCCACACCCCCATTAACAAAACATCAAAGATTTATTATATATTCTTTCAATCAAGATTCACTTTTATTTTAACATTAAAACTAATATATCTTCATATATCAATTCCAATTTTTAAGTCACGTATCACTCTATCAGAAACCATACCATGTTCATATTCATCATTAAAAACAAACATGTTATCAAAATCTTATTATAGATCAAGATACTAAAGGACTAAAAGTACACTTCTAATCACTAAACAGGAAGTTATGGAAATTTGTCATTCACCACCTAAATATAAAAAGAACCATCTAGCCATAAGTCCAGACCTGTAACATGTTATATTTTAGTAATACTTAACAAGATTTTAATACTAAAAAATGAATGTGCAAATCTTGAGTATGTGTGAAACCATATAATAACATTTAAGAACAATTATTTGGAATTAAATCAACAATTAATAATTGATTAAAGATATCTTAAAGTATGTATAAAACCATTTAATAATATTAACTAAGATTATTTGATCTTAAATTACCATTAAAAAGTGATTAAGGATAATACTAAAATAACTTCCTCCCAACATAATAGGTTAATAACTACACTATCATTATTAACAACTTCTCCCCGTATAATCTGCTTTTTCCACCGTAACTAACGCCATAAACAATTAATTAATTAAAAGATTTAAACTAAACATTTTTAATTAATGTAACGCTTACTTTGTTAGCATTTGGGACCAGTTCTTGTAGCGCTTTCATCCTCTCGGCAATCCTCTCACGTCGTAACTGACAAATATTATAAGAAATAGCAACATTAATAAGATTTTTTAAACATGATACAATGCTAACAGCTACAACTAATTTTGACATAAATAAAGTTAAGGGCTTGCCACACTATTTACTGTATTTGTATTTTATACTTCAATCACTCCAAAATTTCAAATTGCACGTAATTAAAAAAAAATGAAGTCTTGCGCATCAATAAAGTGTTATTTTTACGTTTGAAAATCATTTTGAGTGCTTGAAATATACAAGTAAACACTTACTTTAAAATATATAAAGATAAACATATAATTTAAGACGGATGGAGTAATAAATTTACTAATCTTACACGTAAAATTGCTAGTTGGGCTTTTTTGTTATTGTTTTGACAAAACGTGATTTTCACATAATAGGATGTTCCAACATAACATGATACGAGGATTATGCTAAAAACAAAAATTATATCCTTACTCTTTCAGCAATGCTGTGTGGGTCAGTTGCTTGTCCGCGTCTGGCTCGAACTCTTTGTCGTGGCTGCGATGGCGCACCACCACCACCGCCGCCAGCTGCGGTCACACTTCCAGCCTGCACTTGGTTCATAACCGCTGCAGCAACTGCCGCTGCCGGAGATCCAAAATTTTGGGCCTGCAAAGTATACATTTTTTAAATATCAAAGTCAAAAAAAAATTTAATTTTTTTACAAATGGCATTAAATTAAATAAACAAATAAAAACTAACCGGCAGATTACGGAATTGTTGGCCTTGATTCGTTGCTAGAGATCCAGTAAACCCATGAAACAAATTCTGAATAGCATTATTATTGTTATTCTCTCCAATCTACAAAAAAAAGTAAACATATCGTCACAGACGAACCTAGGATGATTTTCGAACCACATAACGTAAGAAATTTTAAACATACCATGTCAAAAATATTTATGTTACATGTCTTGTTTAGTTTACGAAAAATGGCCTCGATAGCTTTTAGTACTGGTTTCGACATGCACTGTTATAATTAAAAAAAATCCCATCAAACAAAAAGAACATACCGGTGAGACAGGAGTACGAGCACCACCGGTGATCTGGTGCTGACGGAGCTTAGATGATAAGAAAGCAGACTGATCGTCAAAATGGTCAACGTCCCATGGAAGTGACGGTTTGTTTTGACCACCACCGTTGGAAATGTCTGGCCAAGATACGTTTGTTTGGAGACCAGAAAGCATTTGATCGAGGAAATCATCGTGAGCGGCAGTTGGATCAAACGTGTTGTTGTTGTTGCTGGTTTCGTTGTTTTGGAGATCTTGAAGAGACATTTGTGATTCCTGCATTTTTTTTTCCTATAAAAAACACAGAGATAGTTTTAAATATAAGTGTAAGATGATATTATAAGAAAGTAGTGATTTGAAACATGTGTAGATTTATACGTTTATGTACCTGGGAAAATGTGAAGAAAATTAAGAAGGTTGTAAATGGAGTCTTGATTGATTAATCACAGATTTTTGAGAGTGGTTTCCTATTTTTGTGGTTTTTTCACTTGCTTTTCTCTGCTCACTCTGTTTTTTTCTTCAAGGGGAGTACTTATAAAACTATTGTTGGAGTATCTATACTACAGAGAATGGATCCACTAAGAAGAGAAAATAAAATAAGAAGAATGAGAAATGTTTGTAGCCGCACATTTCAAATGAAGAAGGAGAATTTCATGGGAGATGCATCTTATTTTGTAGGTGCATCTGAAATGTGCGGCTATGGTTACTTCTCATTCTTCTCATTTAACTTTTATTTCTCATTTGATCCTTACTCCTATACTACATTATAAAGCATTTATGATATTCCTAAAATGTAAAGCTTAAAAAATCAAAATTCAACACTTGCTTATAATGGCAAATTTTAATAAGTACATCTATAATAACATTGGTTGCAACACTTTAAAGCACTTTTTATATACATGTTTTTTAAAAAAAAAAATACAAAGGAATTTAATAAAAGAAAAAAAAACGTCTATAACAATAATTACCTAATTAATGTTATTTTTAAAATGCCCTAACATGAAAAATACTTGTTATTATATATATTGTACAAACTAATAAAACACACAAAGTTTCATACAATTTACATATGGTTTTAAAAAACAGACCGGACCAACGGGTTCAACCGGGAACCGGAGTCACCACCGGTTCAGCTAGCCCATAAAAGTCGTCCGAAAACGATATTATTAAGTCAATAGAATTTCAAAACGCATACTAAATTACAATGTTCAAAAATTATCAATAAATCGCAAGAGTGTCTCGAGAACCAACATATACACCTTTTAGAATTCTTTTTGATAAAACTTACCGTAAAAACTAAAAACATTGTTTTATAAAAATCGGATGATTTTTTCAAAGCAAAGGTGCAAAGTGCTAAGTGCTAATTATATATCTTATATTCATTACATATATTTGTATAATTATAATTATACTCTTTAAAGTAAACCATATGACTTTTTGAATATTTAGTTTTTCTTTATCTATATAAGTACTTTTTACTTGTATCTTCTATCTATGTGGGACAAATATAACAAACATTCTTAGAGAATTAAATTTTCTTTAGTATAATATAAGTGATTTTTATATTTCGCTATGGTGTTATTATTTAATGATAACTTGCGAATACGGGTCATTGTCAACTACTTTAACATCATACCTTTACAATATATCAGCTACCAACTCAGTACTGTCACAACATCACGTGGATAATCTACAATTTTTTTATGAAAAATATTGTTATTCCATAAAATTATTCAAAACTAAAATTTTCGTCATCCGTATGTCTATTATATCGTAAAATATAGAACTAAAAGAAATTTTCGCTGAATACTATTATTGCATGGTACCCGCCGCTGCAACGCGGGGGTACCCTGCTAGTTTAATTTAAATTACTTTTGAAAGGGTTTTTCACAAATATTAATTTTTGTGTAGATTAATATTTTCTTTTTTGTTGAACACAAAAATATGCGTTTGCTTAATTAAATAAAGAGTAAAATACATTGTTCGTCCCTAAACTTATCCCAAAATATCATGTTGGTTCGTATTGCAGTTTTTTTTCACCAGAGGTCCTTATTTCATATTTTGTAATCATGCTGAGTCCTTTTGACTGTGATTTCTCGGTCAACCATGTTATTTACTGTCAGGCCATAGGTTAAGGTTCTTTTGTTGTCCCGTAAGTATATTATTCATTTTTTGATGTTTATATTTGTTGGGCAAAATATAAGTGCCCAAAGTCTCTGACAGGATATGAAACCATAATTATGCTAAGGTAACCAGCTGATAAAACATCAGCTGATCACAAGACTCGGTGAGATTCAATCTCAGCGAGCTATCCTAGATAAGTTTGATGCAGGATTTCTGATTTGTCTCGTCTACCTAAGGTCTACCTAATGCACTTACGGGCAGTGTACCCGGTCGTGTATGGTAACCATGCTCTCTCATCTAACTTAACCATGGTTCTCTCTTAACCCAACCTCACTCTCTCACTTCCCTCTCACACAATTTGAATTTCAAATTCAAATTCTTCCCTTTCTCTATCTATAATATATACACTTTGTGAGAATCTGTTTAACACACTCTTTGTGTTGGTGATACTTTGAGTGTATGCTAACTAGCAAGTGGAATTCACTAGTTAACACTTAGAAGATTAGTTGTGAGTGAATGTAACAGTAAATAATGAACAAAGCAATAAACAAACTGCTTCAATATTATTGCTAATACGAGTGATCAAGTATATCACTAGGGTTTACAACCTTGAAGCTAACACTATTAAACGTATGGAAGAGATATATCAAAACCCTAATCTATGACCTCCTTTTATAGACACAAGGAGTCCTTTACAAGTAATGAATAATCTAAACATATAGGATATACACAAGATCTTTTCTATACTTATCACATTACATGTTTATCCTATTCTGCCAAAAACATAAGCAATACAAACTACATGTACTAACAGTACTAACTAACTTTGTACTGTTAGTGTATTCTTCCAGTAGTTGAAACTTTGTCTTCCACTGTTTGTACTGATGAGGATAATTCCCAACAATCCTCCCCTAACTTATGATTTCTCCTAAATCACTAAGTTAGGTGAATTATCCCTTATCTCTTCAGCAGTGGAGATTCTTCCAAACACTCACCTTCTTCTTAACTCTCTGATAGCTCTAGAACATTAATCATTGATTCTTTGCAGCAGGTCTTCAAGTTGTGGTGTTCTTTCTTCACATCTTAATCTTGAAGATAACATAACAGTAAGAACTCCAGCTCTCAAAGGATACTCCCTCTCTGTCAGCATAAACACATCAACTCCATCTTGTGTTAAAACATGATGCACATCACTTGAGCTATAGTGTTTCCATAGAATATTCTGAGTGTGTGCTTCAAATCTCCAGTACCTATCACTTGGATCAGGTTCATAGAGTCTTCTAAAATGAACCCATAGCTCCTTAGCTTTAACACTTGTGGGCTCTTCTTCTCTGAACTTGTCTTGAACCAATCTCCACAGTGTATCTAAATCCTCCCTGTCACAAGATCTGACAAGGTTTTCAAAATCTCTGTATACCCCTGTGACACCACCTATTCTGATAATCTTCCAAGCTTCTCCAAATACATCACTATAAATCTCCCAGCTAGCTATTGGATGTCTTGCTTGGAGTGGCTCAATGTAGAGTATCTCTAGATCAATCATAATCATCTCATCAACCTAAATAAGATGATGAAATAAGAAAGTAATTTTGAAACATGTGTAGATTTATATGTTTATGTATGTACCTGGGAAATTGTGAAGAAAATTAAGAATGTTGTAAATGGAGTCTTGATTGATTAATCACAGATTTTGAGAGTGGTTTCCTATTTTTGTGGTTTTTTCACTTGCTTTTCTATGCTCACTCTGTTTTTTTTCTTCTATGGGAGTACTTATATATAGCCAACCACCTTCAAAAACTATATTTATTTAATTTAAACATATTTTCGAAAGGATTTTTCGCAAATGTTAACTTTTTGGTAGACTAGTATTTTTTTTTAATTTTTTTATATATATATAAATTTTTTCTTTGTTAAACACAAAAATATATGTTTGTTTAATTTAAGAGTAAATATCATAAATCGTCCCTGTGGTTTACTGGGTCAATCAAAAATCGTTCATGTGGTTTATTTTCCTCGGGTTTGGTCCCTGTGGTTTTGAACCCATACGGGTTTGGTCCCTTGACCGTAACTTCCGTTTGTTTGACCGTTAAATGCTAGTTTGAAGGCACAAAATGACAAAACTACCCTCACATTATTATTATTATTATTATTATTATTATTATTATTATTATTATTATTATTATTATTATTATTATTATTATTATTATTATTATTATTATTATTAAATAAACAAATACCCTATATACCAAGAATATGTTCATCTTCATCCATAGAACAACCCAGATCTAGATTCATACACTTCAACCAAAATCCAATTCAAACACCTCTTATCTCCATCTTCTTAAATTAATACAATAACTTAATCCAATCACATCTCCCTCCTCATATTCATCCTCTTCACTTCTTCAATCTAAATTTATTCCTAGTACATCAATCCCATCTTCTTTGTTTCAAACCCATTAACCCAACCATCTCAAACTTAACAAAACTACAATAAAAAGCATCTCATACAAACGAAATCTCAATTCTGTCTACAAACCGAAACTCACAAACACTTTATACCTTCTTCCTGCTTAACTTCAACACAGATCTCAACCACCTACCAAACGTTTGTTGATATTATTTCTTTTATCAAACCTAAACCATGAACACTCAAACCCACGAAGAATACTGAATTCTTTGGCTTCAAGATCGTGTAAAGGTCTCGGGTAGGTGATGTTTTTGTGTTTATTGTGTTTTCCGTTATAGATCGGTGATCGTATCTCTTTTATATTTTTTTTTGAAAAACAAATCTGTGAATACTCACAGATAAACTGAGATCTTAGCTTTTTATTTTTCTATATTTCAAGTGTTGTTAGTTTGGAATGGGGATATAGGAATTGTTGTAGCTTGTTGGAAACCGTGAGTTGTTGTTGACTTTCTGAGATGGGGAATAGGACAGGGATAGTGAGTGTTTGTTTAGGATGAAGGACTTAATGTATGTGTTGGTGGGATTCAAGGATCAAGAAAGAAAGATTGTTTCTTGTAGCTTCGGTTTTTCGTAGAAAGAAAAAAAAGGGATTTGTGTTTGCTTTGATTCGTGGGTTTCATAAGATCAAAAGGGGATGAAGTTTATAAGGTGGCGGTGGCGACAGCGGTATATATGTGGTTTTTGATTAAAGAGAAAAAGGAGATTATTTATATTTGTATTTGTATTTATGGTGGTGTTTTTATGTGTTGGTGAAGATGAGATTGATATGAAGGTGAGGATGAGATGTGTTTATGTGTTTGGTTTATGAACATGAAGATTAGATTGGTTTGTGTGTTGATATGTAGATGAAGATTAGATTAAATTGTTATGTGTGTTGATATGTAGATGAAGATTAGATTAGATTGGATCAAATGACAAAAATACCATTCAGTATAACAGTCAAACTAACTGAAGTTTGTTCAAGGGACCAAACCCATATGGGTTCAAAACCACATGGACCAAACCCGAGGAAAATAAACCACAGGGACGATTTTTGATTGACCCGGTAAACCACAGGGACGATTTATGATATTTACTCTTAATTTAATGAGTTGAGTTATTTTAAAAACCAAAAAAGTCTCACATACCAAGGGACACATGTGGACCATTGATTTCATTTTGATCAACGGTTGAGATCAAAACAACCACTACTAAAAAAATACACGGAGGGGCATTTTGGTAAACACACTATTCAAACAACCACCCACTCTCGTTTCATTTTGTCATAACTTCCCTCACCAACACACACTAAAAAACACACACTACTCACGAAAAATAAACCGATCAAATTCCAAACCCTAGAATAACACCGGATCTACAAATCTCACCGGAAAAAATGGTGGAAACTTCGAAGAAAACTACGGCGAAGAAGAAGGATGCAAAAAAACCCAAAAATCCGATTGCAGGTATACTCTTACACTATAAACCACTATTTTACTATCTCTTACTATCATATATGTTTAAAATATTAATGTGTACTGTTTATAGAGATTATATTGAAGATGTTGTGAATTTATACTGATTATTGAATGTTTATGGAGCGTATGGTGATTTTGTGAAGAAAAATGTGACTAGAAATTAGGTTTTCATAGATAGATTGATTTGAAGTTGAAGTAAAAAAAACAGATTAGAAGGATTTATTGAAGGCGTCTTGTGCGGCTAAGCCTTTGCCGAAGGCGTCGGCTGCGGCTAAGCCGTAGAAGACGCTTTCGGCTTTGCCAAAGACGTCGGTTAGGCCTAAGGTTGAGGCTAATCTGCAAATGCCTTGATTGACACTAATCTGCAGAAGATGCCTTCGGCTTCGCCGAAGGCATTAGCTGCGGCTTAGCCGCAGAAGATGTGTTTGGATTAGATGTAGACATATTTGGCATAAACAAAGGCATAGGATGCGGCTTAGATGTAAACGCCTTTGGCATACAAAAGGTGTAGCACGCTGCTTAGCCGGAGGCTTAGCCAAATACTACGGCTTTGGTTTGGATGAACGTTTACGCTGCCACTAAGCCTTTGGCTTAGATGCAGAAGATGACTTCATCTTATTGATGTAGAAACATTTTCTAATTTTCAATGCCTTGAAACCTGTATCATATATGATATAGAAAAATATTTACTTATACATAAGTTCAGTTGATATTGACTGTATTCTATATCATATATGATACAAAAATCAAACACTTAGATTATGTTGATGATGTATGTTAATTACTCTGCATGTACATAATTACTAAAAATGTGTGTTTTGAAATGTAGATAGAGGTAAAGAAAAGCGAGTTGATGATGTGGAGAAAGTGATAAATACATTGCCATTCTTAAAGACATCGACTAAAACAAAAAAAGCTGCAGAAGGTACATTTTTTTGCTTTATGTAATAGAATCTATAAGACAATGTTGTGTACTTGATACATAATGCATTAAATCATATATGATAAAATTTTTGCAGCACATGTAGAAGATGTTGAGGAGATGGAATCACAACAGAACGCAGATGATAACAAGAAAAAGAAGAGATGTAGAATTAAAGAAGAAGCACCACCATCACCTCAGATAGTAAAGGGGAGATATAAGAAATCAGTTGGAAAGAAAACAATGCAACAGCCTACAAAACCTGCCACAACTTCTAAGAGATTCACAAGAGGAGACGCTAAGAAAAAAATTGAAGAAGAAGAAAGTAACCAGGATAGCGAAGAGGAGGAGCAGGAGGAGGAAGATAAGGTGATTTCTGAAGCAAGTGAAACTGAAGAGGAAGAAAAAAAACCAACAAAAAAGAGAAAAATGGAAGTTGTAGAAAAAGAAGATGCAGAGGAGGAGGAGGAGGAGGAGGATGCGGAAGAAGAGAAAGTAAAAAAACATAAAGGAAAAAAACCAACCAAAAGGATATATCCAAGCTGCTTAACAAGGTCATCTCCAAAGGCTATGTCTGATGCCATGGTTGGTTTAACAGAGATGAGAAAGAAATGTTTGAAAGATATTGGTTTCGAAAGATTCATCAACTTTCCGATAACCGAACTTCCTGGAGCTTTGTTATACTATGTTGTTGATAAATTCCATCCAACAAGCATGGAATTAAGGTTAGAGAAAGGGTCAATAAAGATAACAAAACAAAGAATACATGATATGATAGGCGTGCCAATGGGAAAAATGAAGCTGGAAGATCTAGAACAAAGAGACNATAAAGAATACATGATATGATAGGCGTGCCGATGGGAAAAATGAAGCTGGAAGATCTAGAACAAAGAGACCCTGATGATCCTTTCATAGCAGAATGGGAAAGCCAGTATTCTAATGTCGCCAAAATCACACCAGCTGCAATATCAACGGAGATAACAAGCACATTTGATGCTGATTTCATCTTCAGGATAAACTTTCTGACTTTGTTTGCTAGCACCATGGGAACAGTTGATAATGGTGCAAAGGTGTTTCCAACTGTGTTGAAGCATGTGAAAGAAAATGATGTCATTTCAGATATTGACTGGTGCGGATACATATTGGAATGCTTACGAACAAGTAGGCATAATTGGGAAAAGGTGAAGAAGGGTGACTTCTATTATGGGCTAGCAACCTTCTAATGTGTAAGTTATTTTACATGTCCCTATAAATTTGTCATTCAATATCATACACTTATTATAATCTAACACAAATTTATTTTTTGTATGAAAAAGCTGTTGTACTTGGACTCAACAAACTTCCCACAATTTCAAGTTATGCGTCATCGTCCAGCCATGAGAAGTTGGAACACTCAGGCAATGAGGAAGAGGATTGGAATGTAAATCAAAGAAAACTGCTTGGGAAAACTTGAACATCATGAAAAATTTATCCAGAGGAAGAACAAACTGGTTTGAATTTTTACAAGGGAATGGATGTTTACAATGAACCATTGCCTCCAAAGAGACCAGAAACAAAAGAGGTAACTTTTCTTCTTTACAACGAACCAATTCTTATAAATTGATTGTCCTATAAATTGCGGCATAGCCTTCGGCTAAGGCAAAAGGCTATGCCTACGGCTAAGCCTTTGGCTTTAGCAGAAGGCTATGCCTGCGGCTAAGCCTTTGGCTTTAGCCGAAGGCTATGCCTGCGGCTAAGCCAAAGGCAATGCCTGCAGTTAAGCCTTTACAAAGCTAAAATTAAGCTAAAATCATATATGATTTTAAATAATATTTAAATTTCTTTTAAAAATCATATATGATAATTTTGAAAATCATATATGATACTTCAAATATTTTTGTAAAATAGAAAATATCATATATGATTTTGAATATAGATTAAAAAAAAACTAATCCAACTTACTTATTTTACAGGAGTTTGTTGAAAAAATAGAAGAGAAGTTTGAAATCATTTCAAACGAAAAAACGGAGTTGGTTGAGACGTTGAAAGAGGGACTGCAGAAGTTTAAGGGAGACAAAACATTGTTCAGCTTGTGTAAGAAGTACAAGAAAATGTTCAAGGTTTTATATTTTGATTTAGATGAAGGAGAAGGAAAAAAGGATGAAGAAAATGACAATGATGATGGAGAAACTGATGATGACGACAATGATGATGGAAGCGATGATGATGATGACAAAGATAACGACGATAAGTCTGAAGATGACGAAGATGACGATGGCAGTGGTGATAAGGAAAAAAAGGATGGGAAAGATGATAAAGATGAAACTGGGAGTGAAGAGAAGAGTAGTAGTGAAGAAGAGAGTGAGAGTGAAAATAAAGAATCAGAAAAGAAAAGAAAAGTGGATAAGGAAGAAGATAGTGAAGAAGAGAGTGCTAGTCAAGAAGAGAGTGAGAGTGAAGATGAGACGGAAAAAGAAAAGAAAAAAGAAAATAGTGAAGAAGAGGATGAGATGGAAGCAGAAACGGAGAAGGAAAAACAAATTCCAGTTGAGAAGGAAAACGAGAAAGAAATTGAAGTCGAGAAGAAAAAGGAAATAGAATTGGAAAAGGAAAAAGAAAAACTAGTTGAGAAGTTAAAGGTAACTCCAATTCTTTCTTCTGAGACACTAAGGGTGTGTTTGGTAGAAGGAAATAAGCTTAGAGAAATGGAAATGACTTAATTTCTCATGTTTGGTACACTAGAGAAATTAAAAGGTGGAGAAATCCAAATTCTCTAGAAATGAGTTCATGTGTATTTTTGAACTCCACGGTTTCCACTCCATTTGGTGGGGAAATAAAGTTACTCAAAATTTCTCCGTGTTTCCTTTTTAAAAAAGGGGGTTAAAGTTGAAATATAAGGATAGAATATCACGTGCTAATCACATTTACACACACCTCAAAAATTCAAATGAACCCAAACTTCCCAAATACTATATCATCTAATATTCCAGATCTATGGTTATGGCCTTTGTCTTGTCATTACGTCGAGCTGTTTGATGGTCATGAGATAGCGACCCCGTGTGGTGTTGGATTATGAATGCCCTCCGGTGGTGGTCGTCGACTGTGTCGCCGTGTGGTAGTCGTGGTTTAGGCATGGCTGCCATCTGGTGGTCGTCGTTGACGGTAGCCATGTATTACACATCTTGGTGTCTTCTTTTGCTTCTATCGCATACTCCTATAATCATGTAAAACGTTTTCAAATATCAATTCTGTGATTTGATTGACATTCTTTATTCTTGTGTTAAAAGTTAAAATTGTTTTGTGTTTATATATATGGAGGTATATGCTGTTTGTATTTAAGAGGTAAATCACATAGATTTGTATTGTTACATAATTCACTGGTGTTTTGTTTCTCATCAAATAAAACATTATCGAACAAAAAAATCATAGAATAAAATAATTTATTGTTTATTTCTCGGGTCAAGTCTCTATTATTACCAAACAGTGGAATTCATCAAAATTCTTTACTGATTTCTATTCTCTGAATTTTTAATCTCTGCCTCATTTCATTTCTCTGAATTTCTCTCTACCAAACATGCCCTAAAAGAACAGAGTATCGGTAAAGAGAGTCCAGAAAAGATTTCCGAAAAAGAACAACAAGATGTGATGGGAACAGAAGAACTAGACGCCTATTTCGCTGATGATGCAAATTTTGAAAACTTTATGAGTCAAGTAAAATAAAATTTAGAAAAGATTAATGAATCACAAAACAGAACAAAAAACACAGCAAGAAAGTCAGCCTCACCACAACAAAAAATGACANACAAACACAAAAACACGATATCTTTGGCGTTTAACGTTAGTTTTTGGTCTTATAGAGCCTGAAAATGGTGAATAAAAGGTATGTGAATAAGCACATACCAGGAACTCCAATTCTTTCTTCTGAGACACTAAAAGAACAGAGTATCGGTGAAGAGAGTCCAGAAAAGATTTCCAAAAAAGAACAACCAGATGTGATGGGAACAGATGAACTAGACGCCTATTTCGCTGATGATGCAACTTTTGAAAACTTTATGAGTCAAGCAAAAGAAAATTTGGAAAAGATTAATGAATCACAAAACAAAACAAAAAACACAGCAAGAAAGTCAACCTCACCACAACAAAAAATGACAACAAGAAGAATGAAATCGATTTCACCGCCAAGTTTCAGTCTTGGTATAAGCCCAGTTGCCAGCAAACCTGCAGTTGAAACTGACACGGCAGCAAAAAAAACAAACACCAATGATTGAAAAAACGGCTGCACTTGAAACTGAAACGCCAAAGAATCCAAAGAGGACAAGAAAACAAGTTGCTGAAGAAACAAAAGAGGAGGAAGAGCCAGCTGGAAAAAGAACAAAAAAGCCTTCAAGATATCTTTTTTCACCATATATGAACAAGAAAACTGTTATAAACACACCAACAAAGCCGGATGAAATGATGGTAACCAACGCTTTATTCTCAATGCAAGGAAATCCATAGTAAGTCTGCTTTATATTATTAAATATGCCATTTAGTTAGGTTTTTATTGATTCAGGCAATTTTTATACTCTGAATAAGTAGTTTTAAACTTTGAATAAGCCATCTTAGTAGCTAATAGTATTAGTAGTTTGGATAT